>JAMKCH010041785.1:0-80359 GCA_023653785.1 Ophioderma brevispina
AGATGCAACGAGGAACATCGCTCCATTTTCCGTAAAGACGACCCAGATGCAACGAGGAAACATCGCGTCATTTTCCTTAAACCGGGCCAGATGCAATGAGGGCCATGTATAGTCTTTTGCGCGACAAAAAATAGTTTGTTGACTGCCGAGATCAACGAGAAACATTTTCCGACCGGTTACAATTTTTCGTTGCTCTCATTGCATCTCGGCCGCGTTTGGTAGGGTTTTTTTTTCCAAACTCCAGTACAACATTGTTAATAGAGGTCAGCTGTCTCCTGGATCACATCTTTTGTTTTAGGCCGTTGTCAAAGGGTTTACCTTCAGAGGTCACAATGCTGGATTGGGTTCCGTTCCCTCCTGGGATCCCCAGGGGTCTGTGTTGGGTCCACTTTCCTTTCACCATTTATGTCAATGATTCTAGGAACAGCACTAACCTCTGCATAGGACAGTTGCTGAGAACACTTTTTATATCAGACAATTCAAAGTGATGTTGATGTTTAAGAAGTTACAATCTGATCTTAACAAATTATAACAGCTGGTCCCACCCAAAAATGCACTTTCAGTACAATCCCACCAATGTAAATTCCATGTCAATCTCCTAGAAAAACGTACTATTATACAGTCCCTCTTACCTATTAATGCTGTTGCCCTAGTAAAGTGGATTCTCTGCCCCTTCCTGGTGGTCATCATTTCCAAAGATCTGAAATGGACATTCAAGTTAAAGATGTTGTTGCTAGGAGTAACAACCCCCTTCTTTGGTTTCATTAGGCCATGCCGGTGAAAAGTCATCACGATGTTCTCCTCCAATTATAACCCGTCCATGGTGCTCCCAATTCTTGACTAGTGTTCACAGTTTGGTCTCCTCATACCCAAAACCTTAAAAATGCCTTGAACGTGTGCAAAGAACTGCTACCAGAGCAATTCTTCACCAAAGGCGTATAGAACAAGACTATAGTGCCCGCTTAGCACGTCTCAACCTTGGGTATCTATCCCAGAGACGTAAATACATGTCCATCTGTCTTTTGGGCCAATTGCTTTGCACTGTTGGTTTTGTACCGATCCCATGCCTTCCCTGAATAAAATCCAGGTGAACACAAGACACACTCAACATATCAAATTCCACCATCTCAAACCAAGAACCGAGCCCTACGCTTACAACTCAGTTTCGCACTTACCTAGAAATGGTCTGATCCTACCATGTCACCCGATTTCCCTGTTGCAAATCTTTTATTGTTTCAGTTTCAATTGCGTGTCCTTTCAAACAAAATTCATCATTTGTAAATTTCCATGTGTGCGGGGGGGGGCACTATCTTGTGCTTTTAGTGGCATTGGACTGGTACGTGAAGTCTGTGCAATAAGTTTGCTTTCATACATATTTCATGTTATTATGTGTCCCATTGGTGTGGTGTGTGTCTATAAGTGTATGCAGGTGGATTAATGTATGCAGGTGTGTGCTATGTGTGTTTGTGTGGTGTGTATTTTGTGGGGAGTGGAAGGTTTAATGTGTTTTGCTGTGTGTGTGGCATGAGGGGCTACTCCTTGCTGGTGCTTTATGATTTTTTATTCTTTGAATAACTGATTATCTATTTTTAACTCTATTCATTTTGTATTTATGTTACATAGGCAGAGGTTGGGTATGCAATCTTTCAGATGTCATTGGTTCTCACTTTTGTTGTGCCCTTGCAGCCTCCTGCCTGCTTTTGGTCCCCTTTTTGTATGTGTGTATTTGTTAATTGCCAATGATTAATAATAAATGATCAAATTAAAAAATCCATTGTCAGGAAATAAGGTCAGGATTTTTTTAATGGGATAGGGTCCTCTATAATGCCCGTTCTCCTAGAGAGACATTGTAACCTAGATTTTTAAGACAAATCATATTTGCCCGCAATTCACAGGATGATTTAGTGGAATAAGAATCCTAATAGTGTGCATCGCCAACCATTGATTTTTTTTTGGTTTTGTTTCCTGGTTTGTCATAAATAAATGAGACTTTCAAACAGCCTGTGCTGAGAAATGATTCTTTTGTTTTCTGTAGCCACATAAAAACAGGGAATCTATTGAGGTCTATCTATATGAAATCACACATATCACAGAAATATGATGACTTTGAAGTCTCATTCGTTGCACACTTACAAGTTCCAGAAACTTCAGAAAATCCTGGTACAGAACTTGCAATTGCAATAATTGACAACTGTAAATGTGAAGTTTTAAATCCATCTTAGTATATGCCCTGACGTCCCTACGGAAAATGACTACCAACCTTATGTCAATGCAAAAAGCGAAGTAGCATTATTTTTCTTGTTAGTCTGGGGCAATTTCCCCCTAAACAAGGCTGGTCCGCTCCGTGATTTTTGAAAGTGCAAAATCAATGCATTAAGGGTTACCCTTCCTGCAATAATTTACTCATGCATTCTTTGGAAAGGAAAACCTATATCTGGGCATAATTTCTGGGACATAACAAACGCGAGCGTTGCTCATTGCATGTTCTGCGTCTACGTGCAACAAGATGAGTGCCGTTTTGGCGGGGAAGTCGGCGTACGTCCCAAACTGTCCAAGAAATTATGCAGCAGAGTATAGGTCAATATAGTAGTCTTCTCTCACACACACATGCGCGTATTCACACACCACATGTAAGTATGCACTAACCCGCACTGCTTCCTTTGGAGCAATGCCACCTTCTTGAGGAAGGAAACGTGTTGATGGATGCTAGCAATGCAGACAGTTGAGCAGCACTAGAATTCTGATGTCTGACAGACGGTATTGCTGTTGTTGATGTTGTGTCTGTGAAGTGAACACTTTGGCCTCCTCTAGGAATTAATATATTTTCAAATGTAGATTAGTAAACTAAATCATAAAATCACGGGCTACAATGAATAAACATATATTCAACACAGTTTTTTTTAACACTGTTTCTTTACAGGGCCGGGTGACCCAATAAAAACTTTAACCAAAATGAAGTGATATTTTTTCCACTTTTTTTTAAATTGATATCTGTGGATTTTTATTTTATTCAGATAGAAGAGGTAATTGAGCCATCTTGCCTGAAATATTTTTACTTTTTTGATTGAGTGGTCTCAAGATATGGTCCAAAGAACAAGAAGTCAGCAAAACAGGACTTGTCACGGAGCATCATTTTTCTTAGGCATGGAAATCCCCATGCCCAAGCGAAGCAGATCGGTCCTACCCCCCTGCAGACTTGTTCCATGGGTATTCATGAATGGTAATGATAAGTACACATTATTGTTTTGGCAGCCAGGCTTTTCAAATCTGAAATCATAGATCCAGTTGTGCTAAATACCAGTTTTTGTCTTGTGTCAGGCATGGGGGTAGGACACGATATTGGCGATTTGGGCATTAAACCCAAACCAATTGATGTAAAAAAAAAACCATCCAACAAAAGTTAATATCAAGGTTCATGACATATATTTGACATGAAATTCACATGGTCCATGATTATTAGGTCTCAAAGAGCGTGATTGTCATTGCATATTTTGTAATAAATAACAAGTTATAAATGGTACCCCATGTAAATCTTCACCTTAAGAAAATATGTCAAAGAATTTTTGTCAAGCTCAGTTTGACTTACATCATAACATATATGTACATACATTCACGAACTCCGAAAAATATACCAATTTTGATGTAAAATAACAAAATAGCGGCATTGTAATTTTGTTTTTTTGACATCGAAGAAAACGGGAGGATTTTTCGCCACGGCTGCATGATCAAAGAAGCCCCATTTTCTCCTCGTGACGTCAAAGTGAGACCAAAACCATCGTGTTGACTCGAATTGTTATTGCTGACAACGTAATATTGATGGATTAATGAAAGTAATAATAAAATTAGAAAAAAAGGTTACAGAATGACATATTTTGTTCATTTCGTTGGGTTAAGTTTTATTGAAGTGGCAAACACTGCGATAGGATGGTTCACAACGACGTAAATTATGGATGCTCATCACTTTGACGTTCACCATTGCCTGGATGTGGAGGTCGGAATCGTTTTGAGTAAGCTAGTGGGGGGGGAAATTAAAAGGGAAAAATACGTCAACAAATGTGGACAATTTTCAAACTTATTTGAGTTATCTGTAATCTACGTTACTTAGCTTTCCATCCTACCAAATTTCCAAATATTCAGAATCATGACTATTACTTTAAAATCACGTACGTAATGTGATGAGTATGATCATTATGAGCGTATTGAAGCTACGCTACGTGTACTGATGTGATACGTCTTATATAAATGTGATTTCAGTCTTGTAGTGAAGATGTGTATACGTAACGTAGTTTATTGCATCGTTCAGCCATGGTTCAGCGAAAAGTTTAGCCTAAATTGAGGCAGTATGTGGGAGGTGGCCTTGTCAACTTGTCATGGTAATTAGTTCTCGAGGTAAGTTCTTGTCTAGACGAGGAGGTGCGGTCCCCTAAATTCTAGGAGTGAATTATTGAACTAGACTTCATTCTGGCTTGAAATTTTGATGTTCGCCACACAATCACATTTGCGTGGCAGATGATACAGGGGTCAGGATTCATCATTTTAATTCATGTTCAAAATCACTGGTATGTCTGGAGTGGCATTTTGAGGTCACTGCAGTACAGAATATTGATAAAATGACTGACGTATGCCTAGTTTAGTCTCATATTCAGTGTGGTTGTGCAGGGAACGGTGCGCGAATAACCTTTACTGGGGGCACCTTTTATTTCCGCAGAGCTGGGCTACAACTAGACCATTGCCACTCACATACCGTACAGACTCACTCACACTCGCAGCTGTCAGCAATTTCGTCGAGTGAACTATTTCGCTTTGAATCGTATGCTAAATAGGGGGGGCGTGCGGCAAAAATGCGATGAGTGGTAATTTTGGACGGGCGACGTCATCCTTATTGGCAATATCTGAAACTTGTCATCGATGAAATGGGCGTGCTTACGATGACGACATACTTTGATTGACACATTATGCTTGCCCAGGGAATAACATTTGGCGCAAAGACGCTCCGCCGCTTCAGGCTCCAAAACGCCTTCTGCGCAGCACTTCCCGCGGTTTGTTTGGATAACAATGGAGGCTCTTTGACAAGACTATTGTTTTTGCATCAATTTAGACCACCCTCGTCAATTTACCCATTATTGATATCCCTCTTACCATCAAAACCACATATTCCCACCATACTTGGTGGTGAGTGTATTCCAGTGCTAAGCCCTCATTATCAATTAGAGACACAATACCATCAATCGGAATGAGCACAGTGTCGATATTTCTAATTCAAGAATTGAAAACATTTGATAGGTTTTGAGTGTTGAACAAATGAATAACGCTTTAGCATATTTTTTCAATGATATGACACCATTGACTCTCTCATCCTTCCTTATATACCAAAAGAATGTGAGCTATATTAGCTTAACCAACATATTTAGAGCAATTTTATCCTTCTCCTGTGCCACATGCATCAGTTACAATATGATGCTCCTGGTTCAGCTGATTGGTACCTTGTTCATTTGATCAAAAGGCTGTGCTCTATCCAGTAGTTAAAATCTAAGAACAAAAACATTCATTTGATAAGTTTTGTTTCCAAAAAAATTTTCAAAGCATTTTGCATTGTTCGGCAATTACCAATATCATACTAACCTTCTTGGTTTTTACATTAATCTGTTCCAAATTTCCTGCTTTCAAGGCCTGAATAGGTCATCTTGTTGTGGCCTGTTGTTCCTGTTGGCATGCAGAAGATGAGGTTGGTTATGGGGAATACCCTCATGAAATGGACTGCTTCGATTGTGGACCAGTCTGTCCATACAAGTGGCTGTAAGTACATTCTCTTGTAGCACATAGCTGGCAGGGGCACATTGTAAATATCCAGGGTGTAAAGAGGGTGAAGAGATGGGCTTCCAGAAGGTTGGCCTGTGTGTGAGCAGCACCTTGTTGTGGGAATCAATCTATAGGTATATATTGACCCAGTAATTGGATTCTTTCATTGGAATTGGCTGTTGGCATGAGGATCTGTCACATTTGGAAGGCACTTGATCTATTGGATACGGATAACGGGTTGCCTTGTGTAGTCTCTATACCAGGAAAAATATTAGTGTTGGTCTGTTGAGGATCAGGTTACCTGCATCCCTTTGGGGGTCCTACTTTGGGATTCTGGTTTGTCTGATAAGCTGTACTTGATGGCTGTGCCATATACTGGTTTTTGAGCAAGTGCCCAATTCCTGCACTGAAGACGGGTTGGCTTGCCATGAGTGTAAAGGGTAAATATTGCCAGATCTCCTCCCATATTGTTGTATTGGTGCAATGCCTTGGGATATACCTCTTGCTGTGGTAGATAGGCAGGATTGGTAAGGTAGGCGATTGGTAGGCAAGGCAGATTGGTAGATAAGCAGGATTGGTATCTGCTGCAGCACTGGTTCCTGATGAAGATTGTCTTAAAACATCTCTGCAATTACATACACCCACCCATACAATATTTTTTTTTTCTTTGAAAGCAAATACATGAACATGGCCCTTTAAACCAGTGAAGTTTATAATTAAAGCCATTAGATATTTTTCAGTTTGGGGTAAAGTGCTGATAGGTTTACCCATTTAATTTTTATTTTAGTCAGTAACCTTAGGCCCAGGCCCCGTACGCAGGGTGGAGGAGTCACACCCCAGTTCCACAAAAGGGGCAAAAGGTCCACCTTTTGCTATTTTTTTTTTTTAAAAAAGGTCCAAAATTTAGAGAAAGTTGACAAGAACGTCCCTTTTTGGTGTTGAAAGGTTCCAACAATTCCAAAAAGGACCATTTTGTTTGGGGGGGGGTTGGATCCACTTTTTTGGAAATAAGTCCACTTTTTTGAAATTTTGCGAAAAAAGTCCACTTTTTGAAAAAAGGTCTTCTTTTCGAAGTTCCACACCCCACAATAACTCCCCTGTGCGTACGTCTCCTGCCTGAGCCCATGGTTTTTTATTTCTGACTGATGCTTTTTTTAACCAAACCTATTCTGCACATACCAACCTCATGCTTTTGTTTTTGCCTTTTTTTTCAGTTTGTGTTACCGCCTAACTTTCTTGTGTGCGATGCACATAATGTATTACTGAAGGAGTATATGAAACGATGGAAAACTTACCTCATATCTTTCCCCGCTGCTCCTTCAAATTGTGGATTAGGTGGATGTCATGGAAGAAGCCACTCTCCTTCTCTAGATCAAGCAAACTCCCTCTCCACAGTACATAAATTCAAGAGGATCTGTGCGTTCCTCCATGTTACATGAGATGGGTCCTGATGCCATCGACTTTGTGTCTTCAAATCCTCACTGGTTAAATCGAGTGCGGACACAACAGAAGTCGTCTAGCAAAATCACAAATATATTTTTAAAAATTGTTTAACACTTTAATTACACCCACTCCTCAATCCAAAATTATTTTGAAGAATAGAAATTCACACTGAAAGGTGGGGGACATGATCATGGTCCATTTTTCATTTTTCTCCCTCACATGGAAGCGTTACAAAACCATCTGATTACAAAATTTGGAGTTAAAGGTGCAACAAGCGATTTCAAAGTAACATGTGTCCCGAAAAAATGTGAAAATTCCTGATTTTGCACTGTTGTAAAGCTTCATATAAAAAATATCCCCATCTGTAAAGGATGTAAGCTGAGAACTGTTGCTTTGGTCAAAAATTGTGAAATTCTAATTTCGTATAGGAAGCACATACGAATTCAGCCTATGTTTTCTATTGAAATATTAAGCATATACAATCACCATTTGGTTTCATTTTAAGTTATTTCTGTGACTAAATAAAAGTAGGATCTATTAAGCGCTAATCTATAAGGGGGGGGGGGGGGGGGGGGGGGGGGGTGAAATCATACATATCACGAAAATATGGATGACTTGAATCTCCTCGTTGCACCTTTAAAGGTGTGGCACCTGGTGTCTGTCATCGTAACAAGTGCATTTCAACCAGGGCACACCCCCACCCCAAAATGACAAAGGTCCGCTTATCGTGTTGAAGGTCTGCCTGTACATGTTGAGGGGTCCGCTTTGTCCATGTATAAGTTTGGCGTCGTGTTGTAAAAGATTCTATTTTAAGATTGTTATTATCGAAGAACTAAATCAATGCACTGGCACTGGTCAAAATACACTGTATTATGTGCATTACTACTATTCTTATACGTGTTTTGGAACGCATGTGTGCTCACAATTCTTCCTACCCCCCCCGGCTTCAGATTGGAGGTGACGGGGAATAATTTCTGGGTCAAACTGCGTACGTGTAGCGAGCCGAAAAATTTTTTGTCGAAAAAAAAAGGTCACTTCTGGCAAATCCGCACCCCCCAAATAAATTCCTGGCTAGCTGGCTATTGTATCTATATAATTAATACCGGTTGGTCGGTCTGTCTGTGTTGTCTGACCGCGTCTATGTTCTCGGAGACCGAGGGTTTCACATTCCTGAACTTGATGGGTGGGTACCCTGACCAAAACAAAGACGGAGTGTTGCATTGGTTATTGGATCAAAGGTCATCGGAGGTCATTCCAGGTTCAAAGGAGTCAAATGGGGTAAACGATGGTGTATGACATGAAACTTGGTCGATTGTTGATGCCGGGTCATTCAAGCCAGGTGATCGCAAAGACCCAGGTGAATCGTGAAACCCGGGGACCGCCTAGTACATCTGATACCATGCAGGTCCCTACTTCTCTACGTATATGAATACACAAGCAATAAATACAACGTCAAACAACCATTGGATACTTTACTAATCTTCTCTTTATGAAATTCATTGCGGATGTTTTCATTAGTGTCCTTAGATTCAAGACATCGCTAAATTACTCGTTGCCCAGATGAACAAGAGTTGGCGCAGATAACCAATCGTCTTAATCGTGATCTGCATTTTTTATATTCCAATAAAAGCTGACTGATGATGATTCAGATCACCATCCTACTTTACTGCCATCTCCATTTTTTTTTTTTTTTAATTGTGGTAAATGTTTTGCAGATGAAAGCTTCAAAATACATCAGAAAATTTTTTTTGACAGCTCTTTGACATATCCTTTTTTCCCTAGCCCTCCAGCTTCATTTTCCTAAACCCTGTAATTTTAGAATCTTGGTAAAGACACTGTTAAGCTTGCTCAGATGGAGTAGGGATCCTTCCTCATTTACTTGACTTCTGACCACTTTGAAAACACTCATCATCTTATGTTTATCAGACCCTATCTCTTGCAATGAAATGCTCCTCCCATGATAAGATCCATCATATACTTGCCGGACTTTGTTGCATTGCCGATATACATCTATCAGCTATCCTGCCGAAACTCGACACAACCCACTGCAACCTGTTAAAATGAAATAACTGATTTTTTCTTCTTTCTTAAGCAATCTTAGCACATTTTTGCAGAGCGCCCCAATTTTCAAAATGAATATTTTTGCACAGTTATTACTTGGTAATTGTCTATGAAACTATACCTCGAACGAGAATTCTACAAAATTCCGTATTTAATCAACAAAATACTCGATTTTGTAATTAGAATTGAGATCCCAGATTGGACTTAACGACAATCAAAGCTGGAAATGCTACGTTATGTCCGCATTATGAATAGTGCCACCTCGAGTAAATAAACCCTACACTTGGCTTGCCTGAACTATTTAAAACAACTAATGGATGATCGTAATCACGTACTGGCGCTAATGTCCCGCTATTTCACATGGAAGGCCGTTTCCAGCAGCGTTGTATTATTATCGGGGATCCCCTATAATAATTATTTTAGTACAAAATTCCTTCGTTTGTGACACATAGACATTTTCGAGCTTAAAACCATTCACCTGTATAGTCCGTTGGCTGGGTGGTCCCGTGTGCATGAAATGTGCCCTAATTTATCTTCCATCCATGGTACTAGACCATCAGACTACAAAATGAGGTAGACTTTTGCCTACCCCCTCACTTTTTTCGCTAGAGGGCGTTTTCAAATGGCCGCCAAATGCCATTTACACCATATAACGACGTTTTCATACATAATATAGGGTGAAATGGTCCAATTTGTAGGGTTTTCCTATATTTGTTGAGGTCAAATTTTATAGAGGCGGTCACACTCACCATTTTAAATGTATTCCTAATGGGGGACGCTTTTCAAAATGTCACCAAATGTGATTTAACACCTTATAATGATGTTTAATAGCCATAAAAAGGGGTAAAATAACCCAGCTTTTCAGCGTTTTCCCATATTTGTTGATGTCAAATGTATAAGCAGACCATTCACCACTTCAAATTATTCCTCATTGGGATACCTTTTGCAAAATGGCCGCCAAATGTGATTTAACACCTATAATTATGTTTAATAGCATAAAATGGGTAAAATGACCAGCTTTTCAGCGTTTTCCTATATGTTTTGTGGCATAGTATTGAGTGGTCACATTCACTACTAAATGTATTCGTAATGGAGGTCGCTTTCAAATGGCTGCCAAATGAATTTAGCACTCATCACGATGTTTGACTCCTAGCCACAATGGATGATTATCACCAGTTGTTTAAGTGTTTTGCTATATTTGTGGAGGCCAGAATTAAAGCGTTCACAATTCACCACTGAATGTATTCCGATAAGGGAGGGCACTTTTCAGAATGGCTGCCAAAAATGATAGATAACACGCTTATATAACACCTTGTTCGAGCAAAAAAGTAGATTGCCCCGTTTTTTTGTATTTTTATGATTTTTTTTTTTTCTCCATTATTTGTTTTGAGTTTATTTATTCAGTCTAACATAAATTGCGGTTTTTACTTTCTCTTTTTTCTTAGTCATTTTTTATTGATATTGATGATTTTCTAGTTTTTTCAGTTTAATTAATGGATTTGATGATATATCCACTACAATGGTCTTATTGGTGAATACAATCTAGTGCTGAAGGTTGTGCGCTTAGTCAGCTGCCACCTCCGAAGCGAAATGAATTGTGACGATTTCCTTATGGCACACTATAAGCGTCTCATAGGAGGAGAGAAGATTTCCACACGGCATACATAGTGGATATGGTGCCAATGTCTGAAAGCTTGAAGACAAAATCCTCAGCACCTTTAGGGATTTCACAGTGACAGACATAGCGCTTTTGATTTTGATTCTTACATTAACAAATCTGAAGGACTCTGAAACGAAAAGCACGTCAAGTCCATCACTAATTAACTTGAATTAACAACAATCAATTGGGATACACCCCTTCCTCATGTTCCTGTCGGAGATGGACAGGTTTCTGGGCTTCAAATAGTAACAATGAGAAATCCGACACTTCTTCTCCTTAGCAGGATCTGCCAAAAGCAACCCAATTTCACCTACGAATAGCAATAAACTAATGGTTTCATATCAGAGAAGCGGATGAATACCTTGCTTCTCTTCCTTCGGTGGGTCCGGTAATGAGGTTCCTGAGCTAACTTAGATATAGAATAGCTATGTTTCTATCATTCCTCATCATAATGTGCAGGCAGTCAATTTAATGCCAGATAACACCTGATCAAGGTCCCTTTTCAAGTACTGATTGTGCTATTACTCTACTACTCTACGGGATGAATTGCATTCAATAGATTTACTTTGAATGGCACATTTGCTGGCCCACAATTGTAGCAGATAGTGGTAACGATACTGAATGCCTACATATGAAAGTTTTTGATCATTTTTGATACACAATCCAGGCGCCTTATGGTAACCATTTCTTATTTTCCTCCTTTGTTTGTCTTTATGAACACAAAAAAAAAAATAACTACATTAAAACACTGGTCAGATTCGTCCCAGATTTTTAAAACTCTGTTAATATGTTGGTCATCTTTACAAACTAGACTATTTTAAAACCCATATATGTCTACGATTTGATGCCCCAGAACCTGTCCCTCTCTCGGAAGGGTTGAATCCTGATTGATTGGTTGATAATTCAATTGATAGCATCCCTTGATATTGTTTTCGTTCAACATATTTGTCTTTGGTAATATCAAGATTAATATCAAGCCTGTTTGCAGCTGACGCAGACTTCCACACATAAAGCTGTGTCTGTGAAATCCCCAAAATGTCTTCAGAAGTTTATCTCTTCAGCTTTCAGACATTGCATCATATCACTGCGTATAGTCATATGAAATTTTTCTCCTCCTAGAGACGTCACAGCTCGAATGTCAAGTATTATTACGCCACCATCAGAAAATCGTCACAATCTTTTCGCTTCGTCGAGTGGCATCTGGCTAAGTGCACAACCCTATCACACTTAGATTTTTAATATTCAACCAATAACAGCAAATAGTCTGAATAAATCATCAAATCCATTAAACTGAAAAATAACTAGAAAATCATTACTATCAATAAAAGTAACTGTAACTAACAAGAGAAATGAAACCGCAACTTTGTTAGTCCTGAAAAAATAATCAACAATTATTTCAACAATTGAAACAATTCAACCATTCGGGAAAACCCTGAAAACTGGGTCCTTTCCAACCCCTTTTGGGCTATTAAAACTCATTAAAAGGTGTTTAATCGCATTTGCGGCCACTTTGAAAAAGCACCATCCATTCAAGACCTTTAAGTATGAATGTGACCGCTCTATTTATTTGGCATCAACAAATATAGAAAAACACTGAAAAGCTGGTCCATTTCACCCTTTTTATGACTATTGAAACATCATTACAAGGTGTTATCTTTGGTGTCCGTTTGAAAAGCGCCTAATGGGAAATACATTTGAGTGGTGAATGTGACCGCTCTATACTTTAAACATCAACAAATTATAGTAAAAAAAACACTGGAACCGGGCCATTTCACGCCATTTGTGGCTAGTAAAACATCATTAGAGGTGTTAATTGCATTTGGCGGCCATTTTGAAAAGCGCCCCTCATACGTAAAAAGTTTAAGTGTGAATTGTGGCCGCTTCTATCCATTTGACACTCACAAATATAGGAAACACTACAAAACATGGAACTTGTCTATTTCACCCCATAATTATGGCTATGAAAATTATTATATGATTTACATGCATTTTGGCGGCCATTTTGGAAAACGCCCTATAGCGACCAACAAATATCACCCTGTGGGTAGCAAAAGTCTACCCTCACTTTTTGTTATGTCTGATGTCTATCATGGCTGTGAAGAGTAAAGTTAAGTGCCCATCTCATGCACACGGGGACCCACCAGACCAATGACTAGTTATAGTTTAACTAGCCAGTTACCGAATGCATCGTGTAAAATCTCAAATTTGTGAAAAATTGGGCGCTCTTCAAAAAATGTGCTAAAATATTTCTTAAGGACCCATTGTATTAAGCTTTAGATTTTAAGGCTTTTTGGGGTTCTTTTTGGTACTGTCTACTCCAGGTCTTTATATATTTTTGTTGTAGTGCAACAATTGTATTCTAGTAAAACATTTGTGTTTTCATGTTTTATCTTTTTAAATCATGTTCATACTGAATTAACCTAATCTCTCCATCAATCAGCAATGCATTCACCACACTCAGATACAGTGATGTGTGGTTTGTATACTTTCATACTTCAAGGGACAACACACAAAAGAAATTCTTTTGAACATATCTTGGAAGATTTTCTGTCCTCAGAAGTTTTTCCATTCTGTTTATTTTGGCTCACTCAACAATATTTTTTTTAATCCTTGGAGATATAAGGCTTGTGTTGTGTGTGTGTTTGTGTAACGTGCCATGCCTGCATTGTTGCGTGTGTGTGTGTTTGTCTATGTGTTGTGCAGGTAATTCAGGGGAGGGCGTTACAATTTATCAGCCCAACTTGTGACTTACAAGCAAAGGAAAGTAGGTTAAGTTAAAGCGGCACTGCACATTTTCTTTTCACAAAATATGAAATTTCCTTCCATTTGCTTGAAATGATAGTCTAGGCCAATTGGAAGAACAGGATTATTTTACACATAAAAATCACCTACCCAAAACAGATAGGGACATTGATATAGAGCGATAAAGACAAATCCAGGTAATTTTTAAGGGCCAACTTATTAAGTTTTCCACCACTTTAATCAACAGATGTGTATTGTAATTACATGAATATTTTTGATTTGTACTCACGATATTAAAACCACAAAAGGTTATAGACCGATCAAACAGTGTGTGGCATAGCGTGGGAACAATGACAAATACCGGCAATGCGTGCTCGGTTAAACAGCCATTTCCCGGTCGTCTGCTTGAATTTCGCGTCGCCGCTACGTTTAAATATAAAATCGTTCTGCTTACCCATAAGGAAGCTGATTTGGTCTTAATCATTCGGTGAGGCTTTTGTATAAAAAGCCTTACAACCATATCAAAATATCGATTTTGTCGAAAATTCATGAGGCGACCACATATTTTTCGAAAATGTGTCCAGTTTCTCTTTAAAAGCAGGACAAATCCTGCAAGTTAAAACTTCAAGGTCCCCCTGGAAGGGAGCGAGAATGGGGTTAAAGGTCAATGACCTCTTCACAATCCGAATACACCACATATGAACCTTGGGTCAGTGGTCCTCCTGACCAAGTTTGGCAGAGTTAAATTAGTTCAAACAAACTCAGCTCTAATGGATTTACTATTTGATAGAATGTCATTAACTTACGATCACTATTGGGTTTATGCTTAATTCCATAAAGGCTTGATTGATTTCTTTTATCAAGGCCTTACACCAAGGAGACTTAAAGAGACACCGGCATATTTGTAAAATAGTGCGCCCTCAAGATTTTTCAAAATTGAAATTTTTGCATGGTTGTAAAGCTTTTATATACACTAGCCCTTATCTGAAATGATTAAGACCAAATCAGCCCCCTTATGAGTAAACAGAACGATTTAATGATTGATGTCGCCGGCGACATTAATTCAGCAGACGACATAAATGGCATTTAACACACGTAAACACACATCTTATGCATGATTCCCAAGGCCATTCTATTAAGATGAAAACTTCATATACTTAAATCGGGCCATCCCCCCTTTAACATTAACTTAATTTATTCTGTGTGTATGTATTCATCTGTATTGTACTTGTACCTTTTCTTCCTATCTACATTTTGTTTATTTATAACATTTGGCAAAAAGCACGGGCAAGAGCCCAATAGTGCTGACTAAAGCACTAAATTAAAGGGAAGCCTTATAACACCAAAATTAAATATACGGAACTAAAATGAAGAAAAAATATGTAAAAAGATAAAACAGAAAAGAATAAAACAATACATACCTGTATTGGCTTATTTTTGGCTTGCTGTGCTCAGAAGCTGTAGGCCATTCCTTGACCTTGCTGACCAGATCTAATCTACATATTGCACCCATGAGTTCTTTGAGAACAGAAACATCCTCCTTACTCAAGAGCACGATCTTCTGAAGTTCACGAAACAGATGTAACCCTCGTTGAAGTTGTTCCAGACTCTGTATGGGTATATCTAGATCCCGACACAAAAAACGTAACTTGCGCATGTCCTTTGACCCCAAACCATCGTTTATTGTCTTTAGGAATTTATTGAATTCCATTGCAGACTTTTGGCAGGCCATGCTGAATGCCTCTGAGATGCTAATGTCTCAGAACACCAACCCTGTAACTGAAAAAGAAATATTTAGGATTCAAACATGTTACAGAGTGGTTCATCACAAATCAACAAAATACAGAAAAACCGCTCTCCTCCATGGTTCACTTGGAATTGGGCAAATGACTCATGAAAGCATCCCGTCCTTCGGAGGGGACGTAAGGGAGCCGTCGTCCCGTGTCCAGAGAGTCACAACTTGTACATGTTTACATCGCAGTCAGAGTGTCGAATAAGAGAAGGGTGAAAACCACTGACCGTTCCCAATCCGCCCCAGCCTCAAAAGCGGGGCCATTTAGGAGCGTCTGTATCAGGATTAGCATATCAGTTGACTAAATCCGACACCACACAAGAGCCATTGCCAATGACTGTGGATACGCTAAAGAAGAAACAACGATGTGTCCATTATTTTATCCTGTGTGGGTGCCTTTAGCCACCAGAGTGGGATATACAAATTAGCATGTTACACCCGGCGCAGTGTTCATGATGCTACGCGTAACAGTTGCACCGAGAGATTTTTGAGGCATCCAAATATGTGTCATATGTCATTTCAATGAGTACGACACTCATAGATCTCTTACCTTGTATATGCTACAGAAATGTCCTTAAAGAGAGAAAAAAGGTGATTTTGATTTGATTAGATTCATATTTAAAACAGGTTCAATTTCGTATTTGCTCCTATACAAATGAGAAATTTCACAATTTTGTCTCCAAAAGAAACATTCTCTCAGCTTAATCCTTTCAGATGGGGATATTTTTGATGGAAAGCTTTTACATCATGGCAAAATCAGTACTTTCGATTTTTTAGGGACCCTGATTGTGAAATCTCTCGTTGCACTTTTAAGGTCAATGCACTGTTCATCTGTTTGGAATCTGAGTATGTAGCGCTAGACACCAGGTGCAAACTGCAAAAGCACAAACATGCCCAAAACTATTGTTTTTGCTTAGATTTTACAAAAATATTTTAGGAGAAAAGATTTCCCCGCAAACTGGGAACATTCTATGTATACAGTAAGAATAATTATATACACAATATGAATAAGTTTTATGTAAAGGTTTCCCATTGTTGAAAGGGATTCAACATGTTTCACAGAGTGGTTCACCACAACTCAACGACTCTGCATCCGATACGTCCGCGTAGATGCATGGATGATCGTTGTTAATTTGTGATGAACCACCGTAACATATTGAATCCAAATACCAATCACAAATACAAAATTGGTAATTATATGGTGGCCCGTTTCACAGACAATTAGGCGCCACTTTTGTCAACTGGGGTTAATTTTTCAAAGTTAGTTAAAATTTGTTACTACTCGTTTTCTTCCTTCTTGCCAAGGCTACAGGGTTTCATAAAAATACCCTGCTAGCTTACATTGTTCACTCCCTCTCAAAAAAATTCAAGTTACTTGTTTATGTTTGGGTATTTTTTTGAAAAATGAATTCAAAATTACAGATGCAATAATGTACATTAACTTGTCCATATAATGGACATGGGCCCATTCTTGGGATTCCACACGTGACCGAACTTTATTTACCTCCCATGACAAAACAAATATGTAAGCAAAGTGGCACATTATGTTTTTGTTGATTTTGTCCAAACCTAAACAAGAATAATGTTTCTACTTTCGCTAGATTTGGTTGTTTTGTCATGGGTGGCAACTAGAGTTTGGTCACATTTGTGACATCCCGAAGAATTATCCCAATGGACATTGGGCAACAGCAAGTATGCCCCAGGCTTCCTCTATGACAAATTTGAATAAATTTGGTTGTTCTTTCACAGATATCGGGCAGATTCAGGTGTATTTTTGGACCAAAAAAAAAAAATGGAATTGAACTACTATAGTTTTACTTCAACTGAAAATAATCAATGTATGGCTCTGATATTCAATGGTTTAAAGCTCTTGGTATAGGTCAATAGGACAATAAGTCCAGCTGACCAGAATAAATAGATAGTTGATATCAAGTTTGTAAAAAGTTTGATGTGACATTTACAATGTGAACGGAACAACTAATGGAATGTTTGAATAAAAGTTTTTCAACAAGAATGCTTGAAGATTTAACCTTTTGTGAGTCCCTACAAACACGTAGAATATTTCAAAACACTTTTTTGGAAATCAGCATATATTGGCTAGTTTTAGGGTGGATGTGACATTTCTTTCCTTGTGACGGACAATTGCTTATTAGGCGTATTAGTTGTGTAATCTGAAGGATTATGTTTAATTCAGTCCAACTGAATTTTTTGACAGAACCTATCACAGTTTTTAGTTTAAAATGTTTTATGGCCTCTTTGCTTCAAATTATTTCATAAGCCCATGCATTCCTGACAAGGCTAATCAGACAGTGTTTTATGAAGAAATTTAAAAATGGAAAATGGTTCTGATACATCAAGCACCCTTAATGACATTATAAAATATAACCCATACTGTGAAACGCCAATCAAACAGTTAGTTGATGAGTTAGATATGCATTTTTATCCAAACTCCTTTTTGTGGATGTCCAATTGGGTGTGAACGGACACAATTTTAGTGTTCTGGCATTAATTTAAGAGCATAATAGGACACATAACTCAGTGTGCTTTTTAGTGACCCAAATATCTCTAACAAATACTAAAATATTAAAAACTCAAAAAATAAAAAATTTTTTTTATATTTGAGCATTGAAAGAAAGTTGTTTGGATGTGACGGATGTGACTAATGTCACAAAGGTGAACGTACAAATGAAAATGATTGCCCCAGCCCATAAAGATCGTATGATCCTAATGTTTAGGGTACCATTATAAAGCTCTTCCAATTGTACTTCAAAATTAATATTACAAGTGGAATATTTCATTCTTGTTACACCCCAAATTCTACACTTAAAATATGGTGGATGTGACAAAATAAGTGAACGGACAATGAGTGCTCCGCATCCATTTTGCTGTAAACAAAAATTAGAGTGAGCAATAACAACAATGTTTTAGTCCAATAATCTTAGGACATACATTATCAATTGACAATATTTTTTGTTAACAAGAAATAATTGATGTTTGTTTTAAGAACCACTTTAAAATGTGTGTAAAAGTGAACGGACAATGTCACATCCACACACTGAATTTTGCGTGCATATCATACTTATACAAGAAAAGCTATTTCCTTAATTTTGATCTTAATACAAAGTGGGACTTATTCTCCAACAAAAATAAAGTAGAGGAATAGGGAAAATGTGGGTGTTGAAGAATGGCAGCTTGACAAGAATAACCTTAATTTCCAGTTGACACCAGAAATGGTCATTTTAGGCATGTTATGATATCACAACACCTAAACTTGTGACAGGAGCAAGTTGGTTAAGCTATGGGAGGTAGAGCCCATAGGGAGGAATGGAAAAACCACAATAATGATACTCTGATCCCATAATTTTGAAGATGCTAGGAAGGAAAAGACAAATTCAAAAAATGGTGCCTAATCATGAAATGGGCCATGTGCATAACTCACCTAGTACATTGTCAAAATAAACATAGATTTTTGACAAGTGTAGATTTTTGTAAAAATTGATATATTTTTTTTAGGTTATGAATTTCTCTCAAATTTCACTGGATCGGTTGTAGACCACCTACCGAGAATGTTTTGAAGGTTTATTGGACAAAAAGGTACAAAAGAAAACCGAAAAACTTGTTTTGAACTTCTCTGCTATCGTAATCGTTCCCCATAGAAAACCATTATTTTAATTTCTGTCGTGCACGACAGAAAATACTAAATCATAATCTTATTACATAAAGGTGTATTCAGCTTATTCACTTCAAGTGTGAGCTAATACATTGGTAAGCATCCCAAATATGAAAAAAAAAATGGGGTTTGACCAAAATTGGGGGCGCTTCTTTCTGGAAATTGGAGAGCTGTGGATGCAGCCATCATTGAAGTTGTTGAGCTTGTTTAACGCCCACCCAAAATTTAAAACATCACCGAGTGTTCTTATTTGCGTAAGAAATTAGAGCTCAGTTCAATTTTACATAATGGTTGTAACATTGTGTAAATTTTGTTGAACTTAAGATGTGAATATTTTTTTTAGGCCATGACTCGTGAGAATGAAAGTTTTAGATTTGCGTCCAGACATTTTTCAAAAGGCATGAGGCTTTATTTCATCATTATTATTCATTATGTACATTTTTATTGGTTGACTTGCGAGTTCACAGATTTCCGGCCCAGAGCTGACGGATCAATCACATCAACTTCAAGAAATGTGTCATGTTCAGAGACTGCATGCATGTAGTCTATTGTTAGTGTGTTTATAATTGTACCCTTTTCTAGCTGTTTGATGATTTAAAACTTGTTATACAGAGCATTTTTATGCAAATAATGATTTTTTTAAAAATAAGGAAAATTTTCGGCGGCAGGTTTTGGCACATGCAGGCGGCGGACGCAAATCTAAAACATTCCCATGGCCTTAGTACACACAAGCTATATTGCTTCCATTTCATCTAGGTAGCCCTAGTCTAAATGGCAGTGTCCCAGTCAGTGAAAGTGTTGTAACACAGGTGCAATTCTACCAATTGGACCAATGTATACAACTGCACACTTTTTCAGATGTAGACGCAATTAATAACGGTCGTAACAGTGTGTAAAATGTTACAACTCACAACTGCTAACATTTCCCCCATACACCCAATGTAATGCTAACAATTTATAAAAATACCGGGATGAATTAGTATTCTGCCACCACTTAAAATTCGGCACCTTTAACATGGCGGTTTATTTTTATTCCGTTACGCTTTCCCGGATGTCGTAGTCTGTGGCAGAATACTAAATTCTTTCCAAATTACCAGGGTTGTTGAATTCATCAGGTTGAAACATCACTATTCACATTGCTCTCTTGGAAGTGACATAGAAGTCGCTTGTATTAAGCAGAAAATACTCGAAGGATACCTTTACTCACTTCTGTGTTTGCTTGCCAATTAGATTTTAGGACCAATCACAAACAGGTCGAATATCGGACGAAACATCATACGGTAGGGTTCTTCCGCAGAAGATATGCGGCCATTTTGGGAAATTCCGGGAAAGCCCCTACTCCCAGCATGCACTAGTAGTAAACGATGACGTAGACGGGAGTCCCTCCAGCCTCGTTTTCAAGTTTTAACTCGCGATTTGTTCTCATCTTTTGTGTTTATGATTGCTTTCAATTTACTTTTAAAAATAAAATAATAAACAACTAAATAATAAATTCACCCGGGGGGCCTCATTCCCCCCAAAAAAGGGACTAGCTGCAAATGTGAGACTAATTTTTTTAAAATTAGTTTTTCCAAAAATCAAATCAACCTGTTTTCAGCCCAAGGCTATTTTTTTAAAGAAAATTTGTTTGTACAAAAAAAAAATCATTTTTTCTCCTGATTTTGAGGCTACTTGAGGCCAATTTTGACCTCCAGAAAAGAAAAAAAATAAAAAAAGGGAAAAAAATTGCCTGACCGACCGACCTACTCGAAAGGTCCGCTCGCCCATAAAACAGGTGTTTTTTCGTCGCCTAAGTGTATCAAATTCAGTTGTGATTGTGACTGGTTCATACATACAAATCAGTGATTTGCTAAATCAGAAATCGAAAAAATAATAAAAAATCAGGTTTTTGCATGTTTGTAACAAGTACAGCTATCCTAACATACCCTGCAAATGATAGGACCAGAAGCAACCTAATAAAGACAAAATCTGAAGTTTAGTCATTACTGTCCATACGGACACCTACAACAACACGTAATTGAATGGAGATTCCTATATTTGAACACTGCAGTTTTCTTCCTTTTCTGTAAATTCGTCAGTTGGAAAAAGTAACTTATGAGAATTCTATAGACTTATCCTTCACTTTTAAGCTATTCCTGCAAAATTAATAGATTTTGACTCTTTTGGATAAATCACTGAGAGTGTCTTTAACCTAAACATATCATCAAAATAACACTGAGTGTGTAATATGTCTTGCTTTATAGCAGAGCACGTGTTATTTTTCTTGTGTCATTATTGTAATATTGAGTATATTTTACTTGTATGGTTTACAGGGCCAGCAATATCTATAAGCCCTATAGGGTTGTCCATTACTGGTCCTAGCATATCATATCCCTCAAATGCTCATTTTAGCACAGTTTGCAATTTATACTTTATGTATTATGAATTAATATACTGTATTATTCATTTCTGTCAAGTACGATATGTTATGCTGAATAAATACCATTGCCACCTTGTATATTGGTTATTTTAAGCTGACCTAGAGATTTCCAGATGAGGGCACCATCAATTTCCTGTTTTTTGCTTGTGAAATAGCTAAGCTCAATTCAATGTCCTTCATACAAAAATCACAACTATGTAATAAAATTCTGGATCCGGAAATTTTGTTATACACAGTATCCTATGGTACTACTACACCACATGTAAATGTTTAATACATCAAGTTTACATCAAACTTTGGAATTGAGTCATTTTGGTGACTATATTTAATTCTAGTTGACTATTTTTAATTTATAAACAAAAACTATATTTCAAAATCTCCGAGTCAACCTTTAGGTATATTTTTTTTCACATATTGAAAACAGGTGCTGCAAGGGGTATAATTTCACTGCAAATTGATCCCGTTGGGGGTATATTTTCACTGAAAACTAATGGTTTCACCCAAAACTTGTCCCTTTAGGGTAAGTATTTGTATGACTCCACCCCTGGGGACTCCACATGCAAACCAGCTGCATGCACTGTAGCATAATACTGTAATGAACCACTCTAGCTGGTAGTAGATTGACGCCCACTCATCACCTAATTCCTCACCGAGGTATACCAGCCCTGCTGAGACCGGGACTTGAACCCGGGACCCCTTGGTCTGGAGTCGACCATGCAGTGAATAGAGCTGAAAAGAAATTCCCCATTAGGTCTATTTAGGACTGGAACCCGGGACCCCATTGTCTGAAGTCGAGCGTGCAGTGAATAGAGCTAAAGAGGAGTTCCCTGTTAGGTCTAATGCAGAGGGTGTTTTGAGTCAATCCCATAATGCACCAGTTTTGGGAAATTTCACCTCAATATGGTCATGTGATCACATAAAAATCCTATTCTTATCACATAAAAACCCTGACTTTAAAGCTCATTTTAGCCCACAAAGCATTAGTACTTAGGGATTTTTTTGCATGGTTATGAAATGTCTTGTGGCTCTTAAACATTTGGAACACTTTTTATCTTTAAGTACTGACATGTGTTTAGTACAGTACGGTATAGGCACATTGCTATGCATCATGTGATTGATTCAAACACCCTCTGGGTCTATTGTAACAATATCAAAGATTGACCGACAGAAAAACATAACTCATGCTTTGACCATTGGGAGAATTTTCTTTTATTGTATCATTCTTGTATTTTGCTCAATAAATGAAACTGAAACCAGATTCATAGCCAGGGGGATATAAGGGTAAGGGGCCAGTCACCCCCAAAATTATTGTCCAAAAATGTACCCCAAAGGTAATCTCTGGTCATGCCCCCAGTTTAGTTTGCCAGTCAGGAGAAAAGACCAATTCACAAAAAATCATGTTATTATTAAAGCCTACATTTAGTTCAGTACTTGCGTGAAATTAAATTTTAACTACTTAGTTCTCCCGGTAGATAAAGATGAATATTTATTAATCTTTCCCGGGAGAGAGCCAGTGTACACAGGTGTTGAAAAACCTTGTGCGCTTGGCCGGATTCGAACCAGCAACCTCCGTATTACTAGAACGGTGCTCTTCCAACTGAGCTATCAAGCCTGGGTTGGTACCATACCATACCATAAATGCATTTATAAAGCGCCCTCCAAGGACCACAGTGCCGAACAAGAGAAACATATATAATACAATAAACAAACAAATGGCATTAAAGAAAACCAAAAGCGATATAAATTGAACAAATGGGTTTTCAACTTATTTTTGAAAATATCCAGAGTTTTGGCCTGTCTGAGGATGGAAGAGAGTTCCACATGCGCAGTCCTGCCACTTCAAATGCTTTATCTCCAGTAAGAGTCCTGGTTTTAGGAACAGAGAGAAGCGTTGTGTCCATTGATGAGCATGTTGCATATTTCGGTTTATGGTATGTGATCAGTTCTTGAAGATATTGAGGAGTCTTATTATTTATGCACTTATAGATGATGACAAGAAGTTTGAATTCGATGCGCGCTTACGGATCGGCAGCCAATGAAGACGACGTAACAATGGGGCACGGGTGAATCTCGACCCACCATATATATCAGTCTCACAGCTCGATTTTGTAGGCATTGCAGACGAGTTAAGTCATATTCAGTAGCTCCGAACAGTAAGGCGTTACCATAGTCAATACGGGAAAAGACAAGTGCTTGAACAGCTAGTTTACATGTGTCCTGATCTAAAGAAGAACGATAGATATCATCTAGCTATAGGTGTTAGGTCTGAAATTTCAAAACCAATATAAATTGTTTTTGTAAATATACTGTTGTGATGTTATCTGCTAGGAAAGCGATGAACACCTTTCGGACCTAACACTGATAGATGATATCTATCGCTCCTCTACCAACCCACACAGGTGTTTGAAAGTCTTATTATGTCAAAATCAAAATAAAACAAAAAATATCAACGGCGACAGAGTTTTGACAACTTATATGCATTATTTATTCTGCTAACTACATCCTCTGTAAATTTTACTAAATTTCATTGCGGGCAAATATGATTTTTCTTATAGTTTTACACATCTTTCTATGGAAAATGAGCATATAGAGGGCACTATAATATACAAATGATGAGCTTTGTAGGCCTATATGGCAAGATTCCCACAATTGATTTTTCTGATTTTTGCAGAGAAAATAGCTCTTGCATTTCCCTACCTACATCAGTCAAAACTGTGTCGCCACTGCTTAAATTTGTTCTAAAAATAAAAGAAGATTTGCATGGGGTCAAACAGCTGTGCCCAGGCTTGACAGCTCAGTTGGAAGCGCGCCGTTCTAGTAATGCAGAGGTCTCCAGTTCAAATCCGGCCAAGTGCACATGGAGTTATTTCAACACCTGTGCATGTACACTGGCTATCTCCAGGGAAAGATTAATAAATATTCATACTTTAATGCTTTAAATGTTTATTTACCATCCATTCAGGGAAAAATAATCCTTGTGCCCCCACTCAAAAGAACCTTTGCACATTGCTGCCTAAGACTACATTTTCCATTTCTTTGAATTTGGTAAACTTTTGAAATGTTGTTCTTACAGGTTTTCTCAGTACAATTCTGAAGTTTTAGGTTAAGTCATTATTTGTCCTAGTTTGACTGGCTTATGTCAAGAAGGGCTCTGCACCTTTAGTTTTCTACACATTAAGAAGACTCACACAAAGTATCAGCAGAATTTTAAATACAGTTTTTATTGTACATGTACTCAAAACAACATAACCCAATTGAAATCCATATTATGCTAACCAACTATAAAAAATACTAACACTCCCCACAAACCTTTTAAAGCTTTAACATGAACCAATGAATAAAGCACTGTACCATAATTTCAAAAGAAATATGACAAATCAACATTTTCACTGATTTTTATTTTAAAGTGACAGGAGATTTTTTTAGGATACGAATTTCTCTCAAATTGCACAGGATCGATTGTAGACCACCTACCAAGAACGTTCCGAAGGTTTATTGGACAAACAAGTACAAAAGAAAACAGAAAATTTTGCTTTGAACTTGCCTGACTATCGTAATTGTCCCCATAGAACACCGTCTCTTTAAAATGCAAGACAATACTCAACAAAGTCAGCAATGAATACAGGCAAATTACATCAGAAAAAATGTTGCATTTTTGATATTTTTTTAACATGAAGAATAAATGTGGACAAATTTTACAGCTTGTGATGGAATAGCAAACGTTATGATGAATTTATGTTGTATTTTATGATCTTAACATATTTCCTGTTTGTTTATGGTTATTTCCAAAATTTCAGTTGAAATTGCATGGCCACTGTGTTGTAATTTCTGATTATTGACAGAAAATACAAAGTTACAAATTTCTTCTAGAGTAGATAGATTTGCCTGGAAGATAATTATGCACACATACCACACTTAGCCCAATGATTCAGATGATATAAAAATTATTTTTTTTGGAGAGGGGAGGGAACAAGGTCATGGCTCATGAAATTACTCTTTAAAGAGACATGAGCAGATTTCCAGAAAGTAGCGCCCCAATTTTTGTCGAACCCCGTTTTTTTGCATATTTGGAATGCTTACCAATGTATTAGATCACACCTGAAGTGAATTAGCCGAATACGCCGTCTTTATGTAATAAGATGATGATTTAGTACTTTCTGTTGTGCACGACATTTGACTACATTTGCATGTGAATTCCCAAAGGGCATCTATGACCCAAGTTCTGTAACAATTGGACTTTTACTTCTCAAATGAGACCAATTTGATCTTTTCAGCCCATTTTATAACTTGACCTCATATGACATTTGACCTTGGTATGTGACCCTTGACCACATTTTCGTATTAAAGTCCCTAAGGGCATCTATGACCCACTTTCTGTAGTAATTGGTCTTTTACTTCTCAAATGAGACCAATTTGATCTTTTCAGCCCATTTTATAATTTGACCTAATAGGACCTTTGACCTTGGTATGTGACCCTTGACTTCATTATCATATGAAGGTTCCCAAGAGGCATCTATGTCCCAATTCTGTAGCAATTGGGCATTTCTTGAATGAGGAACTTTCTTCAAAACTTTGAAAACATGGCCACACGTTCAGACTGAATAGTGGACTGGTGTCACCTCCTGTAGTTCTTGCAGGTGACACAAAAGTGTGCTCCCCTGGAAATTACTCATTAAATAGTAATGAACATGAATAGTCATAAATTGGACACTGAAAGAATAAATTAGCACTGCTAAAATGGGGATTCATGTACCAAATGTTTGAGATGTGTAGTTAAAATGAAAATTAAACATCACACAAAAATATTTTATTATCATTAAAAAATTACACTTAATGTTCATGAAACAGCAAAACCAAAATCATGTGTAGAAAATATTAAAATGCTCGGACTTGACAAAACAGCATTTCTCCCATCACAGTCCCAATAAGCAAGTGTCTTTTGTAAAGACTAGCAACACTAGATCCTCTCAATAGACGTCCGTCATCCATTAGAACTTCACGAATTTCAGCGTTGAGATCTTTGTCCAACTCGATCCTGAGAACCTGAGTAAAGGCAAGGAAATACACAAAGCAGAGTTTGTTATTTGAAATCTGTCAATAACTGTACAAAACAATTTGCTACTTTAAATCATTAAAATTGACAAACAGGATTTAATGTTTATAAAAACACAAGGACATTTAAAAAAAAAATAGGCAGCGGTCCCAGATAGGTCTTCAGATTATGTGGTACTGAGAGAGCAATATGAATGACCTTTGATCTTCCCATCTTGTAGATCTAGAAAATGTTTTGTGGGTGCCCCGCCCGCCATCATAGCACTCTAATAGTATATTGCCTGTATGTTACTTTGTTGTGTAGTTTAGAATGCCACCTATTTAGTGATCTATACATCATCATTGTATAACCATTACCATTACAGATGAGGAGGTCAAAGGTCATTCAAGGGTTATTATATTGCTCTAGTATTGCTCTAATATATAAAAATACACAGAACCTCCGATTTTGGAGGTTTTGCGATGTCCGCAGACCCTCCGATTTTGGAGTGTCTGTGTAATATACACAGACACTCCGATATTGGAGGTTTTGCAGTGAGCGCAGACCCTCCACTAATCGAAGTAACTTCAGACATCAGACGGCCCGTAGGGCAAAAAGTTTTTTTTAATCGAAGACAGACTGCTCGGCATCCTTGTCGGCACCCAGCGCCCTGCAAAAAATAGGGGCACGCTGGTGTGCTCCTCTAAATCTGCCCCTGTTGCAATTTCTCACCCCATAGACCATAGACTGCATTGAATTCAAGATTTTGTTTTTGCTTTCTTTGCTTTTGAATGTCACATGCTGATCTGTGGTGTATGGGTTAACTGTTAGCGACAATATATAATCCATTATAAAAAAAAGTTTAATTTCAAATTTAAAAAAAAAAAAAAAAAATTTTATTATTTATTACAATTGTAGAAGACCCAGCCCGCAGAGGTCTACCCAACAGTGGTTTCACCACACTACTATGTATCCCTCAAAACGGACCAGGACTTATTGATAATCAGGACTTACCACACCCTGTTCTTCTTGAAACTGACTGTGGTATACATGTCCGGGTAGGGCTCTCTGTACATGGACGGATGCTTAACTTCCCCTCCAAAGGACGGGACATTCTCAGGTTCCATTTGCCCAAGTCAAATGAACCGCGGGGAGAACGGAACTCTAGTTTTTGATCAACAGTTTCTACACAAATTAAATCTAGAATTTAGTACCCGATTAAATCAAAGCTAGTGGCCATACATGATTGGAACCTGGGACCTCCTGCACCAACGGCGAATATCCTAACCAGTAGTGGGCCATGCGCTCCCACAATTACTTTTGAGTCAATTTGATTTCAGAGAAAAAAGAGCACTCAACTTCAACACCATGTCAAATAATAATAACAAATTGTTTTTTTGCTGATATTTTTATGTTTTTTTAATGTGTATTTTGAAACCTTAAACATTCTAAGTCATCTCGCCTAATTCTCAAGAAACGAAACATGGACGCATATTACCTGCTTATTGAGCTTCCTGTCTACCCGTGGAATTTCGCTAAAATTCAAACTGGCCGTTTTTTGCCTTCAAGCATTTCCGAAGGTACCTGCCGTTTCTTGTCATCTGGGCTTCCACTTACCACCATCAAAACGTTCACTCTCCGTTCATCATCGCAAAGTTTTGAATCTCCATGGGTCCCCTTAAATCGGCTGGTGAATGCTCATTTCATTTTCCTGGGTCCCAGCTGTTTGGAATCACTTTCCAAACACCTTCGCCATATCCCCAAGTTCCAATACTTCAACGTCAGCTTAAACTTCAACTTTTTCGTCAGCTTTTCATGCGGATGGGGGCACAAGGGTGGCATTGTCCCCTAATTTTTTTCTGAAAAATGCCCCCAGGTTGCCTCTCTGCCTGAAAGAAATGACAGTTTTGGCAAAAACAGCAATTTGGGACAACAAATCACCAAATTTGGGGGAAAATCACTGATTTTGGGCCACAATTGGTTAAAATCCCAAAATTGTGAAATTTTGCCCCCCCAGATTTCACTTTTTCCCCCCCCACAAAATTTCACTTTTTCCCCCCGTTTGTCCCCCCCAGAAAAAAGAGGTCTAGTGCCGCCACTGCTCATGCTATTTTGTTTGATTTGTAACGTGTTGACTGTTTAATGGTGCTCTGAGTTCTCTTGAAGATTTTGCGCCCTTATAAGAACTATTTATATTATTATTATTATTGTTATAAATTGAGAGTATTTTCTTACTTGTCCACTCCCTCTAGCCCTTCCTTCCTGTGAGGCCATTACAGCCACATTGAACTGACCAGGTGCAGCAACCCAAACGTGACCTGTATCGGGATCTACCGTCAAATTATCCACCGCTGTAGCAAGGTGTATGCTCTGTAGAAACAAGAATTACATGGTCCACAATTAAGGTGGAACAATAGGGAAAATAAGCAGGCGACTGGCGATCTTTAGTGCCCAGAAAGCTTGTGACAGTGCCTGAGATGAATAAACCTAATAGCGATTCGAAGCAAGTAATCAATGGATTGTTTGCAGCGTGCAGCGTCTGGTACGGTATTGTTATGTTAAAGAGACATGAGGACATTTCCAGAAAGAAGCGCCCCCAATTTTTTTCTAACCCGGGTTTTTTGCATATTTGGAATGCTTAGCAACGAACGAGATCGCATTTGAAGCGAATAAGCTGAATAAGCCTTCTTTATGTAATAAGATAATGATTTAGTCATTTCTGTCATGCACGGCAGAAATTCAAAGCTCGGTTTTCTACGGGGACGATTACGATAGCAGGCAAGTTCAAAACAAGGTCTGCGGTTTTCTTTTGTACTTGTTTGTTCAATAAACCTTCCAAACATTCTAAGTAGGTGGTCTACAACCGATTTAGTGCAATTTGAGAGAAATTCGTATCCTAAAAAATCTTCTCCTGTCACTTTAATTCAACGATTCCCTCGAATGATCGAGAAGCAGTAATCGTTATTCAATACATTTCAATGTATAACCCCAAAAATTTGAGTTTGGCGGGCTATTTTTAAATAAATGATGCTCATATGTACATGTTATTTGTCAAAAAGCCTTGAACACAGTTTAGTATTCAATGACTGTTACATATAAGCCATAGAATTACTTAAAATGACTCAAATTTTGTACACTCATTTGTTGACTACAGGTAGAATTTGCCCAAACTTCAATGTATTCATGATATTCTGGATTATCTTCAAAATATACTGAGTTAAAGGTCCATGGCCCGATCGCTAATAGCCTCGTCCCCAGAAGCCTAGATTTTACCGGAAGTGGTCAACATTTGGTATCAGGAGAAAGCTACTATTTTTCTCATATACCCTGTGAAATCTTAGAGCCAAAGGATGTTTGGTTTGGAAGTTATGAGCGAAAATGTGCCCCGTTTTGGTCGACCAATATTAATTTTACACAGTACTCTATGGGGCTTACAAAATCACGTTTTTAGCTCTCGTATCAAAACGGATTGAAATATCGGCGCGAAACTTTACAGATGGGGTTTTGGAGTGAAGGCCAATCTATCAAGATGAAAACTTCATATCCTTAAATCGGGCCATCCCCCTTTAATTAAAATGTGTATTTTCTATTTCAATATCAAAAGAATTGAAACAAATTTGGGCCAGTTTATTTCTCAAACTCATATTTTTTTAACAGAATGGTATCTAATTGGACATTTTATTTGAATTTTGACTTGTGTCTTATGAAAATAAAGTTATTGATGACATAGCCAAACCCATAAAGTCTTAATGTGAGCTGGTCCTAAGAACAATTAAATTCATGTTAGGCACAAAATTAGGTACAATTGCCTTATCTACAGGATACCTCGCTCATAGAAAACTTAAGGCGCTCACAGCGCTGCCGTGTGGCCAAGTCATTGCAAGCCGAAACAGACCTGGTTCGATATGATCGAGCTGTTAACAATGGATCACAACTTTGCTTCCAATCTCTGCTAGGTTTATTCATCTCAGCTGTGACAAATCAAATGATGTGGCTAGGAGACACTTATTATAGATCGAATATAGGCTTACTGTATTTTGCAAAATGAAATGAAACGCCCATTGGATTACACGCTTTATTCCGTCATGCATACATAACATGCATAACGGAATAAAGCGTGTGATCCAATTTTCGTTTCGTTTCGCAAAATACAGTAAGCCCTTATTATATACTCAGTAGCACCCATCTGCACAAAGAATTTTCATGTACAATTTCTCAGAAATGACAAAGTTAAATTTGTCAGTGTTCATACAAAAATAAGACTACTTTGTGAACAGAAATTAATGAAAGCAGTACAGTACCTAACCTTTTCTTCCCTTATTCGAGATCCAGTTCCGATCGGATAACAAGGGAAGCCTATCACATGCTTGAATGATTGAGTGTCAGCTGGACCCCACCTGTTTTCTGTCAGTTCAGATGCGACACTGCCCCCCCCCATATTAAAATCCTAGCTGCACCACTTAGTCTGGCAGATTATATGGGTTCCCATGCACCCCTCTTAAAACTAAATTCTAACATGATTTTAGAATCTTTACGACATCTCCTTAAAGAATTTTGATGTTACCAAAATCAAATATTGTCCTACGGGGTCCGTTTGGCAATCATCTTTAATCTAAACAGATCAGTCATGTAAAGTGTTTCGATTTAGTTAAAAAGTATCTCAAATGATTCGTCTCATCATAATCAGAAAATATATAGTTTGGCATATCTGTGATGTTTAATAGTTACAGAGATATGGTTGAAAATGTGATAAAGGTCATTGAACTTTTGATTGGTCATTGTACAGGGGGCCAAATTTTCAAAATGCTTCAATCTTGACCAAATTGGTGTCAAATTGTTGGTATGAGCATGAACAATCTGGAAATGTACAGTTTCCATGATTTAGGCTCTTCCGTTTGGGTATATTTTTAGGAAAGAGACAAGTAGTCCCCCGATTCCCATACAAAACAATGCAAATTTGGCAATAGGGTAACTTTACACCAAATTTTACCACCTAACTAAACATCCAAGATATTTTCTGGATTGCCCATGCTCATACCAACAACTTGACACCAATTTTGTCAAAATCCATGCATTTCGAAAGTTTGGTCCCCTGTACAATGACCAATCAAAAGTTCAATGACCTTTATCACATTTTTACCCATATCTGTACCTAAACATCAGAAATATGCCAAAGTATATATTTTCTGATTCCTTATGATGAGACAAATCATTTGAGATACTTTTCACTAAATCGAACCACTTTAATATGACTGATCTGTTTCGATTCAAGATGGCCGGCAAACAGACCCCATGGGACAATATTTGATTTTGGTAACATCAAAATTCTTTAAAGGTGCAACAAGAGATTTCGCATATCAGGTGCCCCTAAAAAAATTGAAAGTACTGATTTTTGCCCTGATGTAAAGCTTTCCATCAAATATATCCCCTTCTGAAGGGACTAAGCTGAGAAATGCTTCTTTGGTACAAAAATTGTGAAATTTTTAATTTCGTATAGGAGCAAATATGAAATTCGGCTTGTGTTTTATATTGAAATATAAGCAAATCAATCACTTTTTTTTTCTCTCTCTCTCTTTTAAGACATCTATGTAGCCAAATACAAGGTAAGAAAGCTATCAAGTGTCTAGTCTATATAAAATTACTATTATGACACCAAATTTGGGTGCCTCAAAATCTCTTGTTGCACCTTTAAGAAGATGTCACAAGATTTTAAAAATTATGTTAGAATTTAGTTTTAGGGGGGGTGCATGGGAACCCATGTAATCTGCCAGACTAACTGAGCAAATTGCTTATATCACAGTGTCCCATAGAACACTGTGCTGTAATTAATTCTTTCTATTTACAGAAAATACAAAATTGCTAATTTTCTTACAGATACAATCGACTTTGCATGCAAGATTCGACACAAATGCATTACTAAGGCTAACAGTTCAGGTAAGTCGGGGGAACGTTTCATATATTGTGTTGCGATCTGGCGTCTACAAAAGTAAGTTTGTAAACCATTAGGATTACTGGGTAATTGGATAATGATGATAACTAAAATTCTCAACATTAGACTGTCTTCTTTGACCTCCTAAAAACAAGTCTATTTACAAAGTTCATTTGTAGAAGTTGAAGCAATGTAAATCTTACTTTTACAAAATGAGACTGGCATCTTCTTGTATTGTGAAAATATCCACACATTCATTGAGTGATGAGCTCACATACAGATATCTGGTAAATGGAAATAGACATTAGACATGTTAACATTTAAAGGGGCACTACCCAATCCTCATTATCAACACTACCATTACCCAGAAGAAGATATCAGTAGCTTCCCACAATGCATTGCTTCCAAAGGAGGTTTTTGTACAGGTATTGATGTGAATCGTTAGGGGTGAAACATGGTTAAATTAACAGTATTGATCACAAACTTGCATTTTAAGAATGTTTCATCTCTAACGATTCACATGACTACCTGTACAAAAATCTCCAATGGAAGCAATGCATTGTGGGAAGCTACTGATATCTTCTCTTCCATTACCCCATCAAACTTTTTTATCTTTCAATATAACCAGTGGTGTAGCCAGGTGGGGGGGGGGGGAGGAGAGGGCCAATGGCCCCCATTTTTGATTTTGTCGGTTGAGATGAGACGGTTGGGATGGTTCACTTGAAGGTCATGGTGCTTGCAGGCCGGATTACAAGCAAAGTAAAGTTTTAATGTTCAATGGTCAGCATGCGACGACAAGTAAATTTGACAAAATCATGCAAGAATTAGCCCTCAAAAGACATTCAAAGTATATAAAGCCCCTGGACCCCACCAGGGGCCCTGAACCCACCCATTTTCTGTTGGTTCAGATGTGGCACTGCCCCCCCCCCCCCATATCAAAATCCTAGCCATAGCACTGAATGTTCCCTTTACCAATTAAATTTGAGCTTTTGGTATCATTACAAACTTTGTATTTTTCCTCTGCAAAATATTTCGGCTGACTTCGTTCCCACTATGATGCTACAAAAAAATTATGGTTGTTTATGGTTACGATATATTATTAAACAGTTACCTATGTGGTATTGTAATACCCTACATGCAATTACCACTTACACTAAAGATTTAAAGAGACTCTGTAATTCGCCTGAAAGAGTCAAAATTTTTGATATTTGCAGGAATAGCTTAAAAGTGAAGGATGAGTCTATAGAACTCTCATAAGTTACTTTTTCCCAAATGATGAATTGACCCCAAACAAATGAGTAAAAGGGCAGTTTACGTGTTGTAGTAAGTGTCCGTACAGAGAGTAATCACTAAAATATCTGATTTTGTCCCTATTAGGTTACTTTTGGTCTTATCATTGGCAGGATATGTTAGAATACCTAGTACCTGTACTTGTTACAAACATGCAAAACTCTTATTTTTTTTTGATTTTCTGATTTAGCAAATCACTGATAAGGCCTTTAACTGAAATGATTTTTAAAAATAAGCGTAATTTTAGTTAATGGTCTTTTATATGAAACACAGAAAACTATATTTTGTAAACAGGTGAGGCACTTTTAAGGATAATTTGCAATGTTTTCACTGATATGTAATTTTCTAATTTTTCCAGTAAGTTTTACACTTAAAGGTGGTTGGTCCTATGTATGTCTATTGTCTCCTCTACTTGATATGAAAGCCTGGCACTTGCACGTACACCCCATCAAGTACCGTGGGAAACAAACTTGCGGTTTTGATGGTAGACGCAATAATGCATGTTGCAAAGCCCTATTCAATACTGTGCTATTAAAAGTGGTTAACCACTAAAACAGCGTTTTTTTGTTTATATCTTGGGAATGAAATGGATTCGAGGGCTCAAATTTCAGGACGACAATGAGAAAAATGAGATATATTTTACACATAAAAATAACACACCCCAAAACAGATGGGGACATTGATATGAGAATAAAGACATCCAGGTAATTTGTAGGCCAACTTTTAAGTTTTCCATAACTTTAATCAACAAATGTGTATATTACATGAATAGTTTTGACTCGTACTCACTGATATTAAAACCGCAAAGGTTATAGACCGATCAAACAGTGTGCATAGCGTGGGAAACATGCATACGGCATGCGTGTTCTTGTGTTAAACGCCATTTTCGTTGTCTGCTGAATTTAACGTCGCCGGCGACATTAAATTATAAAATTGTTCTGTTTACCCATAAGGAAGCTGATTTGGTCTTAATCATTTCGGGTGACGGCTTTTGTATATAAAAGCCTTACAGCCATGCAAAAATATCGATTTTGAAAAATCTTGAGGGCGCACTATTTTTCAAATGTGCCAGTGTCTCTTTAAATGCTGAAAATAGTTTGAGCTCAACCCTTCACCGGTATAGTTTACTAGCCAATTACCAATGCAACTGTGGAAATATCTCAACATTTTTAAAAATTGGGGATGCTCTTCAAAAAACAAGTGCTATTATTGCTTTAAGCTAAAGAAGGTACTATATGGTGAATATTTAATTTTTTTTTCACATGAGCTGTTGGACCTTCTTAAGTGCTACACATTTTTAAGCCCATTAACATTTGCCATCTGGTTATAATTCAGTTAGAACAAGTTTGACAACAGCTGAACAACAGAAAACAAATGAATCTGTTCCCCTCTCTTTGTCAATAAACTTGCAAGATCCCCCTAGTAGGGATCAAATGTGCAAATGAGCTCATTGATATGTGCAAATAAGTGCATACCCAACCTACCCACGTACCAAAGTTTCGACAAATTTGACATTGGGATCTGGTAGAAGTTCACCTTTGTAGTAATGAGCTAATCAGAGCAAATATGCAAAAGAGCTCATCAATATGCATAAATAATAATGACACAGTGCATGCGTTATTACTTGCCTCCACCACTACCCACATACCAAGTTTCGTCAAATTTGGATATTGGAATCTGGCGGAAGTTCATCTTTTTAGTTATATGCAGTAGCCTTATTTGAGCAATGAGAATGTTAAGAGAGACTTTGTATATTATTCCTGGGGAATAAGAGCAGAAAACTTAGTAAGGGAGAGTTTGCACAGGTTTTCAGGGGGAAAATGAGAAAAGTCTGAAATACACAAAGTACGACCTTTGACCTTTGGCCTATAGACCTGTCTGTCAAAGCGCAAGTAGTGGTAGATATACTAAAGTCCTGTAGTGCAAGTGTCATCTATAGATCGGGTCAGGGGTCTGACGGTTACATCCAGAGACAGACGGACAGACACCAAGGATGACAGATTTTGCTATGACAACCCCCCCTTCTGCTAAAGTGCCGGGGGATAAAAAAAATCAATATTAGCAAATGCAAATCCTTTCTCTTGGACACATACTTACTTTCTGGTATGGGATAACACAACACCGTTTGGAAATGAAAGACTTCCAGCGACTTGACGGGCTTCTTTGCCATCATAATAAACGACACTACCAGTGGGTAGAAAAAGCAAGGTTTCCAAAACTTTTAATGGCAACGAATTGCTGTAACCATCGTTAGTCAGGTAAAATGTATTGGCACCGGTTGCTACTATATTATTTGGTCTGAAATTAAGAGAGAAAAAAGGATTATAATTATGCAAAAACACTAGTGCCATAACCGGGGGGGGGGGGGGCGGGGCAAGTGATTTTCTGGGCATGCACCAATTTAACCGTGAAAAAAAAAATCGGCCTGTAGACAAATTTTAATATAATAATAATAATAGCAGAGATTTTTAATATATGCTTGCACCCCCCGAACATTTATGTGCCCCCTTTCCCCCCGAAAAAAATGGTTACGCCACTGCAAAACACAGCTGTTTCATTTCTAATTCATTGTGGCAAACCAAATCAGGCCCGTAACCAGGATTTATTTAGGGGCGGGGCAATTTTTTTTCAAAAGGGGATCTTTTTCCCCAAATTCACCCCTCCCAAAAAGGTGGGATTTAATTTTTGGCTCGCTCCACTCACAAAATCATTCTTTTGGCCCTTTTGAGCCATTTAGGGGCTTTTTTTTAATGGGGGGGGGCATCTGGCCCCTCGCCCCCCACTGGTTACAGGCCTGACCAAAATAAAACAAATTATAGCAAGGGCAATATATTGCTATAAATGCCTACATTTATTTTTATTGATGTAATTTTCCATAATATAATCTCTCAACTGGAAATTGAAACTCCTCAAGATAGTTCATATCCCTAACATGCCCATAGACCACAATATACCATGCCACTGAGGCAAGAAAATGCATTAAGTCCCAAATCATGCAATTACATCATCATAATAATGCCCAAATGGGCACAAAATCACTGGCCAAGCCAGCGACACCCTTGTGGCTTGCCCTTGCGGCTTGCCCTTGCTGGTCATGGGACTGGCGCTCCAGGGGCCCCTGGTTTGATTCCCACCCATGATGTGAAATCTTCTTTATCCTATCCCTTTACCCCTTCCCTTCCTCCCGGGAGAGATGAGGGCCTCAAGCTAGAGATGAGAGCCTGTAAGTCCATCAGCTAAACTTATGTATAAATATTTCTATCCTTTATAGTGTTCTTGTGAGTCAGAATATTTTGTCCTGTTTTTCACAATCACCACCCTACACAGAAACTCCTTCTTTAAATTAGTTCCTAACATTTAGGATTGTCCAAGTATATCAGCTAAACTTACGTGTAAATATTACTATCCTTTATAGTCTTCTTGTGAGTTAGAATGTTTTTATCCTGTTTAAAATCAAACACCTCCACAGAAACTCCTTCTGGTTGTCTGTTTATGACAAAGACTGTGACTTTACCTAAGAATTAAAGCAGAAATTGGAAGAAAAATAACATTTACAGGGATAATGCGAGAGGATAAAAAATGAGAAAATTGATTATATTAGCTTTTCAGGACAATGTACAATTCCATGGGTTGTGACAATTAGCGACCCTGGGTCACTAGTGACCCTGATGAATTCATAAGACTAGTACGGAATAAGCTGCAGAATTATGCAGTTTATTCCGTACAAATCTGATGAATTCATCAGGGTCACTAGTGACCCAGGGTCGCTAATTGTCACAACCCCAATTCCATCCATCTATACTTCAATGTAAGAAAAAATTACCAAATAGTTTTTTTTATTTGAGAAATTTGTCAAACCATCTCCTGCAAATAGACATACATAATGGTGACTCAAAATATACACTAAACAGCTGATTGTGGTACACACCAGTACAGAATAAGCAAAGACCAGTAATATATGTGCTTAGAGTCAATGTAGAAATCAAAGTGTACAATATTGTGCTTGAAAATCTGGGAATTGGGCCACTTTGGGCCGGTCAAGTAAAAAGAGAAGGAAAGAAAAACAGAAAAATAAGATGTATAGAAAAAAAAAAACACCAATTTTAAATGGTAAAAGTATTTATAAGCATATGAAGCAATAATAACTACTTTTCAAGAGGGCCGTGGTAAAGTAAATTGGCCTGTTGGGCCTGAGCTGAAACCTTCAATATGGGTATAAATAGAAGGCTCAAGCCGCTTTGCGACTCTGCTGGACTTTCATTGATATCTAAGAAAGTACAAGCATTGGATCGGTAGCAGCGGATAGGGATAGAGAGTTGCAGCTGTATCTACTCATCTTGCAGTTTGCTTTTAAAAAAGCTTTGAATCCCTATATATCAATATACTTTTCTTTTTGTGGAAAGTTTTCATCCTTTTGAAAAAACTGTGACTGTACCCATAATATAATGGTAGGGCTGAGACTAGCAATATTGTGTTGAAAACCACTTTGATTAAAATTATTTCTAAATTACGAAGCGTATGTGACAGAAAGATAGCCCAAACAATGAAGGTTCCTTAGTAACGAATCCTCTCGAAGAAAAAGTAGTTTAACAACTTCAACAAATAGGCCTATCAGTACAATCATGCAAGTCCTGCAGGCCCATGACCTCTCAACAATCCCAATGTTGATTGTATACAACCATCTCTCCGTCATATCTTGGGCCTCTTTTGATTACATGATATTGGTCTCCTCCTGAATGAATTGTCTTGACTTGGATTTGTAATATTCTTTATACTCTGAAGTTGTACTGTCTTGCACCACTATTAGATTCAGATTGCAGATTCCAGATTTATTTTGTCTCTTCCAAAACAGTATACAAAATACAGATGATAAATCTTAATAGTATATATATAACCTTAACTATGTATGTTATATCAAATCAATCAATTCATCAAACTTTTATTTTCCATTCCTTACACATTATAAAAGCAAAACGTGATATGGAGGATAAAGTAAAAGGCCATTAGGCCGCGAAGTCCACTCAACTCTTATAACGAAACACACAGAAACATGACATTTATTCCAAAAACAAGAACGAAAAGGACACCACAAGAGACATGCCCCCAGCTTATCAATTATTATATTGAGAGATAAAGTTTTCTTTAAATTGGTTTCGAAAATGTTTTACAGATTTCGATTATCAGACATGGTTGTATCGATTCCCATAATGCTGACCCAGAATTGTCTAATGACTTTGAGAAAAAGATTTGTTTGCTTTTTACATGTGTTATAATTTTGAGCATTTCCTCGTATGGTAGTCATGAATTTCAGAATTGTACAAAATACCTATCACAAGTTTACTGGTAACGTTTGTTGTAATGCTTAAACATAAAGTTGCCCATATCAAGTCTGCAAGTATCAAAGACATTCAATATGCTATAGCGAGCGAAAAGTGGGGTTGAGTAACTTCGATATGACTGTTTGAAATGGTTCTTAAAGCCCATTTTTGTAGTTTGAATATTTTTGTTTATATACTTTGAAGCATTCCCCCCATATAAGAAACAGTAATTGCTATCTGGCATTTTATTAGGTACAGTACAGAGTATAAAGTATAGGATCAGGTAGCAGAACTTGTTTGATCTTATTTAATACACCAATATTTTTTGAGAATTATTTTGGACAAAGCACTGATGTTGTTGTTTTCCATGTTAGTTTTCATCTATGATAACTCCAAGATTTCGTATTGAGTTTACTCTTTCCATGTGAATATTGTCCAAAACTACTCGATTACATTAGGCGCATCAGGACATTATCGTCTTTGTGAATTTGTGTCTTTTTAGGCCTTGTTAGCACTCTTTAAATCTACATAATGTGAAGTACTATGGGGAGTTCCTATATCATATAATTTGTTTTTACTGGGCATTGACGGATAATTTGTTTGCCTTAAACCAGTTATTGACTTCTTCAAGTTCTTTATTTATCAGTATATTTTGGTATCAAGAGGTCTGGGTGAGAATACAAACTTGTAGTGTTCATACGGGCAAAATGTAGAAAATCTAAAATGTTGAAGTACTGGTTATGTCATTCACATAGAGTGAATAACAGAGGACCCAGGATGAAACCCTGCGGGACTCCACTCATTAAATCTGTTGGAAATCAGATATATATGTATACAAAATAAACAAATGATAAACCGTAATACATAGATAACCATAGATTATACCCAAGATGAACTAATTGGTAGGGTATACCAAATATAGAGTAATACTTAGAGACTATGGTAAATGAAAACATTTTTTCAAGAGTAATGACAGATATAAGTGATTAATATTACAGATAAAACAAGACACGCAGTATTTTGGAATGCATACATGGTGATAGGGACGGGGGGGGAAAGGGACACTGCTAAATGCGAGGCGCGAGGTCGCAGTGCCCTCTAACAAAAGGGTAAAAAAAAATTGAAAAGTTACAAGAGATATGCTTAAATACGGAGAACTAAGGGGGGGGGGGAGATGAGACAACATATACAGGACAGGAAAAACTAGGACAAACATGATGTCTCTGACTAGGAAGTATTTAAATGAATTAAGTAAGATGAAAAATACACGAGAGGAAGAGGGGGAAGGGAGAGAAAAAACAAACAAATTAAGAAGGTAAGTCATCATACAGACGTGACCAGAGACTTTTTAAATTTGTTTAAGGACACGATAGGGAGGGGGAATGGAATTCTGGAGTTCAGAGGGGCATTGGCATCCATAGCCTAGGGCCTTGAGATTGAGAGGATCCACTGGCAAGTGAAACAGTGTTGGTAGGTTGTACCGAAGGGGGTCATTAGCGTGCCTGGGATTCATAGTTTGAGCAACGAGTATCCACGTTTGAGAAGTTCTTCAGAGATAAGATCCGGTGGAAGAAGATGGTTGTAATACTGGTACATAAAAGAGGCAAGGTGAAGTTGGTAGATGTCGCGCACTGTAAGAGTAGAAAGAGAGATGAACAGGGGATCAGTCCGGGGATCAGTGTGGGCAAGCCAGAGAGAATTAGTACAAGTACGGATGACACGTTTTTGAAGAAAAAAAGACAGATTCAAGACTAGAGTTGTTGGATCAGCCCAGATCATTGCACCATATGACAGATATGGAAGAATGAGAGAATTGTAAAGAGTCTTAAGAGAATGCTGGGGAAGATAAGGACGCACCTTACGAATCACACCAATGTTTTTGGAAACTATTTCAGATACATGCTGTGTATGGGAATTCCATGAAATATTAGAGTCAATAAGTAGGCCAAGGAATTTGGTTGTGTCAACCTGGAGGATTAGAGTATCATCAATTTGTATATTAATGTCAATTTTAGGTTTATTACTATGTTTATTTTTAAAAATCATATAATTAGTCTTTTTTATGTTTAGAGAAAGTTTATTAGTTTGAACCAATTAGATATTTGTTTAAGTTCAGTGTTAATTATTTCCTCAAGTTTAAGCGGGTCTGAATGGGAAAATAAAATATTTGTGTCATCTGCAAATAAAATAAACTGGGGAATTTTAGAACAGAGGGGTAAGTCATGCTCATGGGCCGGTCAAGTCAATTTCTCCACGGCCGGATTGACAACCAGTCCGCCACCGAATGCATTGCAATTTGCCTATACAGAACTGTACAAAACTCATGTCAGTACTTAGGGATGAAAAGTGTACAAGAAGCTAGAGGACCACAAAACATTTCATGATCATGCTAAAAATTCCCTAAGTACTAACACTTTTGGGGTGAAAATGAGTCTAAAAGTCAGGGTTTTTATGTGTAAAGAATAGGATTTTGGGGGGATCACATGACCTATTGAGGTGAAATTTCCCAAAACTGGTGCATTGTGTGATTGATTCAATACACCCTCTGGTTTCCTCTTTACTTGTTTGTCCAATAAACCTTTGAAATGTTCTTGGTAAGTGTTCTACAATCTTGCAAATTGAGAGAATTTATATCTCAAAAAATCTCCTCCTGTCCCTTTAAAACACAGGCAATATTTGTCAAATGACCATAGAGGGATGTGCCACAAATATGGCTCTCATTTTCAGCCTCCTGGTATATGAATGTCCCCTTTTTTCATGCCAATTTGGTACAGAACGGAAAAAACATGGAAACATGTTGAGGTTTCATCCTGCAGTGGACTGACGACGATGACAACGACGATGACGATAAACATTTGCGAAAAAGTGGGAATCTTGATTCTTGTTTTTGATGTCAATGCACAGTTGATTTCATGCCAATTTTGGCATAAAATGGGTTTCTTTTTCAAAATTCTCTAAAACTTGTTGGAAAATTAGTCCAATTTCCTCAATCTGAAGCCAAAATGTTCAAAATTTACTAAAAATGTTGAAATTGGCAAGTTTTTTTTTTAAATGACAATTTTGGTATGCACCTTTTTTTACCCTAACACACCCATAGATCACAATATACCATGCCTCTGAGAAAATGCACCTAGTTCCAAATCATGTGATCATACGAACACCCATATGGGCACAAAATCGACACCCTCATGGCTTGTCCTCACTGGTCATGGGACTTGGGCCCCGGAGGCCCCTGGTTCGATTCCCACCCACGATGTGAAATCTTCTTTAGCTCCTATCCCTTTACCCCTTTCCTTCCTCCTGGGAGATATAGAGACAAGAGCCTTGATAGGGTTAAGACTTGTATGCATGCCTATGAAGATAACTGCTATTCGGTCATTGTGTGTGATGGTTTGGAATGTCAATGGATAAGTCCAGTAAGTCCATACAAGAACTTGTTGATATTTACAAAAAATACAGCAAGTAAACTTGCGTGATCCCCCTGGCAAGATGGCAGTATGGAACATGACCTCAGATGACCTTTGACCTTGGTCCATGACCTTTGACATCATCCACATATGATGGAATCCCCATTGCACCTTAACCCCAAGTCTGGTTTCAATTGGACTTCAACTTTTCTTCGAAGACCTGCAAAACAAAAACCTAACCAAAACCCGACCAAGTGGAACATGAGCTCAGATGACCTTTGACCTTGGTCCATGACCTTTGACATCATCCACATATGAAGGAACCCCTATTGCAGGTTAACCCCAAGTCTAGTTTCAATCGGACTTCAACTTTTTGAAAAAGACCAGAAAAATGAAAACCTAACCAAAACCTAACCAAACTGGAACATACATACGGATATGCGAGCTGTCGCAAAATCCCCCTTCTGCTTTTCAAGCCAGGGGATAAAAATAAATATGTAGCTATAATCCTTTTTGACCAGAAGTAGAGTTCAAAATAATAAGATTGTTTACACATAATGTCACATATTGTACCTTCAATAACTAGTGAGAGTTTTTTATACTTTACGTACCTTTCTGTCTTTCTTCATAAGCACTCAGACCAACAGGGCTGAATGTTTCTCGGTTCAAATCACCTTCAATAGTTAATTCTTTTGCTCCAGGAGCTGGGTTATTGAAGTCAAAGGTAAATATCTGACCCTTGATACCTTCTTCTCCAAAAGGGTTCAAACCCTACATATGCAAAAAGTAATTCCGACATTACAGAAAAAAAGACACTAAAATACTGCAAGTTAAAACTTGCAAGATCTCCCATGTGGGGAGCAAATATGCAAACGAGCTCATTATTATGCACAAAAAGTGATGACACAGTGCATGGGTATTACTTGTATGCACCATTGCCCACATGCCAAGTTTCATCAAATTTCAACATTGGCAGAAGTTAATGTGGCATTAATATTATACTATTATGTTTTTTGAATTCTATATCATTAGGCCCAAAATTAAACTGTTTCATGCATGAGTTTCTGTAACCTGACCCATCTGACGCACTTTTTTCTGACACACTTATGAATTCGGAAACCCTTCATGGAATAAACCACAGGTGTGTCAGATGAGTCAGGTTACGGAAACTGCCGTTTCATGCTTTGGTTTGACAAAAATGGTAGGTGTAGTTGTAGATAGCTTTGTAAAATGTTGTTAATATTCTTTAACTTATATAAGAAGTCAAGTAATTAATGCTCAGTGATTCTACCGAAAAAGTCAAAATATTTGAAATTTGCTGGAATAGCTTAAAAGTGAAGGATAAGTCTGTAGAATTCTCTTAAAGGTGCGTGTTCCGATCGTCTTTGAGACTCCCCTGATTTACCCGGAAGTAGTATCAATTTTGATATCAGATGAAAGGCCGTATTTTTCTCATTGTCGTCCTGAAATTTGAGCCCTCAAATCCATTTCATTCCCAAGATATAAAGAAATAACTGCCGTTTTAGTGGTTAACCATCAATATTAGCACAGTATTGAATAGGGCTTTGCAACATGCATTATTGCTTCTACCATCAAAACCGCAAGTTTTCTTCCTACGGCACTTGATGGGGTGTATGTGCAAGTGCCAGGCTCTCATATCAAGTAGAGAACACAATACACATAAATCGAAACAAGCACCTTTAAAGCCACTATCAGCGATTTTGTCAAAATGTAAACAAACAGTGCCCCCTATTTTTCATCAAAGTGCATTTTTTGCACTGTTGTGTTGGAAATTGTTGTAGTAAAGACCCCTGTAAGTGGCTAAGCGTAACACGCCATATTTGTCAAGAAATGATGACCTTTATGCTTTGTTTACTAATAAAAGTCGGGATCCGACTTTTTTAGGCGCAAAAACAGTCGTAAATGGCATCTCAGGACCGCTTTAAAATGCTTAAGTGTCTGTTTTTCACAATGAACAGTAATATAAGGTGTTGATATGACCTAACACTAGCAATTTAGAGACAAAATAGGCATTTTGATTTTGGAAAAAAATGACTGATAGTGGCTTTAAGTTATTTTTTACAACTAAAAATTGACAGAAAAGTAAGAGAACAGCAGTGTTAAAAGATGAGTTTCCATTGAACTCTGTGTTGTAGCAAGTGTCCGTGACAGTAATGACTAAAATATCCGACTTTGTTCTTAGTCATTACTGTCTGTGACAGTAATGACTAAAATATCCGACTTTGTTCTTATTAGGTTGTATTTGGACTTTTCACTTGTAGGGTATGTTGGGATACCTATTCTTGTTACAGATATGCAAAAATCTGATTCTTGATAATTTTTTTGATTTTCTGATTTAGCAAATCACTGATAGTACCTTTAAGTCATGGGATACTTGTTTCAGGCCTTTTGAGTACCTCCTCATTTTAAAGAGACACTGGCACATTTGAAAAATAGTGCACCCTCAAGATTTTTCAAAATCGATATTTTTGCATGGTTGTAAAGCTTTTATATACAAAAGCCCTCACCCAAAATGATTAAGACCATATCAGCTTCCTTATGGGTACACAGAACGATTTTATAATTTAACGTCGCCGGCGACGTTAAATTCAGCAGACGACGAAAATGGCTTTTAACACAAGAACACGCACTCCGTATGCATGTTTCTCAAGCTATGCACACTGTTTGACCGGTCTATAACCTTTGTGGTTTTAATATCAGTGAGTACGAGTCAAAAATATTCATGTAATATACACATTTGTTGATTAAAGTTATGGAAAACTTAAAAGTTGGCCTACAAATTACCTGGATGTCTTTATCCTCATATTAATGTCCCTATCTGTTTTGTGGTATGTTATTTTTATGTGTAAAATATATATCTGTTCTTCCAATGGCCTTGACTATATCATTGAGAGCAAATTGAAGAAATTTCATATTTTGTGAAAATGTGCCAGTGCCGCTTTGAATGGTGCTCTCATTTATTGTTATTTTTAATTAAAGCTACTATCAGCGATAGTGGCACTCTCTCTTGTAAGACCCACATCGAGAAGACGAAGAGTAAAGTATGTTCACGCAATAACATCTTGAACGGACTCGCTGGCGCGGGGTGGGGGGCTCGCCCACGTGCCCTGGGATCGACGGCACTTGCCCTGTGCTGCTCATGTGCAGGGTATGCTTTTTTAGGTCTAGAAACAGTCGTAAATGGCATCTTCAAGACCGCTTTAAAATGCTTTAGTGTCTGTTTTTCACAAAGCACTGCAATATAAGTGTTGATATGACCTAACACTAGCAATTTAGAGACAAAATGGGCATTTTGAATTTTGAAAAAATTACTGATAGTGGCTTTAATGAAATGAATTTTTATGATAATAATGATGATGATGAATATTATTCTCCAAGTTGAAATGGAATACTCACAGAAGTGATGAGAGAAATTCCTGTTGTCAATGTTACTATGTCTTCAGAGCCATTCACTTTTAAAAAATAAGAGTAAAATAAAAATTAAGTTAGCAATGCATGCGTATGTATTTTAAATACAATAATATTCTATTTGTACAAGTAGTATTTGGGTTTGATTTGGGTAGAGTTTGATTTATACACACCTAATATTAGCATTTTGGAATAAAATATAAACATATTTGAATCCTTTTACAACAAAGGCAGTTACAGTCAGTGGCGTACCGAGGCAGTCGATCCCAAGGGGGCAAAATTTCCAAGTCGTCCCGCCAGAGGGGGCAAAATTTGTTAGTCGTCCAGATGATTTGCTGCAATTAAGTCTGATGGATTTGACGAAATGCATGCGTAGCGCGCAAAAATTGCCGAATTTACTTTTTGCCCAAATTTAGGCTGAAATTGGTCGAAATTCCACGAAAAAGAGGGATCGATGAAAATGCATATTTTGGTTCATATGTCCCGCTTTTTCGAGCCAGAGGGGGCAACTTGCCCCCACCTGCCTCCCCCCCGGTCGGTACGCCACTGGTTACAGTGGGTAAGAGGGTCATGTATCATGTACTAGGACATACACACACACGTTGGGGATCAAATTAATGGTTAAAGGCACTATCAGTGATTTCCCAAATCAAAAAATTATCAAAAATCAGATTTTTTGCATGTCTGTAACAAGTGTAGCTATCCTAACATACCCTGCAAGTTATAAGGCTGAAAGCAACCTACTAAAGACAAAATTGGATATTTTAGTCATTACTGTCCATACGGACACTTTCTACAACACGTAATTAAATGGAGATTCATATCTTTGAACAGTGCTGGTTTCTTCCTTTTTTGGCATTTTGCATTTGAAAAATATAACTGAAGCAAATTCTACAGAGTTATCCTTTACTTTTTAGACTACTCCTGCAAATTTTGAATATTTTGACTCTTTTGGGTGGATCATTGATAGTACCTTTAACCAAGTATATAGGAAATCAGAGAAATTTAATTAACAGTTTTTACCCACCCAATGTGTGACATATCACTTTTGATACAGCAATAATGACAAGCACCAAATCAAATGAATGATACAATGGTTAAAAGCAATATCAGTGATTTCCCAAATCAAAAAATTATCAAAAATCAGATTTTTTGTATGTCTGTAACAAGTGTAGCTATCCTAACATACCCTGCAAGTTATAAGGCTGAAAGCAACCTACTAAAGACAAAATTGGATATTTTAGTCATTACTGTCTGTACGGACTCTTTCTACAACTCGTAATTAAATGGAGATTCATATCTTTGAACAGTGCCGTTTTCTTCCTTTTTTGGCATTTTGCATTTGAAAAATATAACTGAAGCAAATTCTACAAACTTATCCTTTACTTTTTTAGACTACTCTTGCAAATTTTGAATATTTTGACTCTTTTGGGTGGATCATTGATAGTGCCTTTAAAGTGACAGGAGGAGATTTTTTGAGGATACAAATTCTCTGAATTGTCACTGGATCGGTCGTAGACCATCTACCGAGAACGTTTCGAAGGTTTATTGAACAAACAAGTACAAAAGAAAACCGCAAACCTTGTTTTCAACTTGCCTGCTATCGCAATCATCCCCATAGAAAACCATGCTTTGACTTTCTGTCGTGACAGAAAATACTAAATCATCATCTTATTACATAAAGACGGCGTATTCGGCTAATTCACTTCAGGTGTAATCTAATACCTTGGTAAGCATTCCAAATATGCAAAAAACCGGGGTTCGACAAAAAATGGGGGCGCTTTTTTCTGGAAATCTCCTCATGTCTCTTTAACCAAGTATATAGGAAATCAGAAAAATTACCAGTTTTTACCCACCCAGTGTGTGCCATATCACTTTTGATACGTACAACAATAATGACAAGCACCAAATCAACCTTAAAAGGATAATGTTCCTAGGACTGCGCCGGCGTGCATGGGAATCGAACCCACAACCTTCCGATCACTAGGCGGGTGCCCTATCCACTATAGGCTATTGGCTGTGTCTGATAAACAGACCTCAAACAGACTTCGCACAATTGCTATTGTACAGTATATGTGTTAGTCGACCTGGCACCTGTCAGATCAATATCTCGAAACACGTCTATAGCGTACAATACCTTATAATGCAATATAGCAATTGTGTGCAGTAATGCCTGCATGCTTTTCAAAAAGCATGCAATGAATGATGTCAGTGCGCCGGGCTGACAGGCAAGCCGGACAGGCAAGTCAACCTAAACTGATGAACATAACATCAACGATTGCAATATAGCAATGCATTTGAGTACAGGCACATCGACCAATCAAATTTAATGTATAAAATACAAGTGAACATCTCTAAATTTAAAGCAATATTAGCACATTTTTTTACAGAGCGCCCCCAATTTTTCAAAAATTTGGAGATTTTTACACGGTTGCATTGGTAACTGGCTAGTAAACTATACCTGTGAATGGTTAAGCTCGAAAATGTCTATGTGTCACAAACGAAGGAATTTTGTACTAGAATAATTATTATCGGGGATCCCCGATAATAATTCAACGGCTGCTGGAAACGGCCTTCCAATGTGAATAGCCGGGAAATAGCGCCATGTACGTGTCTACGCTCATCCATTAGTTGTTTTAATAGTTCAGACAAGTCAAGTTAGAGGTTATTTTCTCGAGGTGGCACTATTTCATCATGGACGGACATAACGTAGCATTTTCAGCTCTGCCGTTAAGTCCAATCTGGGTGTGATAAATACGTATATTTTAGCATTCTCGTTCGCAGGTATAGTTTCCTAGACAATTACCAACGTAACTGTGCAAAAATATCAAATTTTGAAAATTGGGGGCGCTCTTCAAAAAATGTGCTAATATTGCTTTAATGACAAATATTATACTAGGGCAAAATCAATGTTGTCCTCCTTCAGGCTTATATAGTGTAAAATGTAAAGCAAAAGCAGAAGCGAAAGTGCTAGTGAATTCAGCAGCCTCAATGGAATAAACTGCATGTGATGCCGCACTTTATTCTGTTAAGGCTGCCAAATTCTCCAGCATTTTCGCATTCGCTTCCACTTTTGTGTTTTACCCTAAGCCAAATTTTGGAGGAGACTGGCCTGATGGCAGTGGCGTAACGGGCCTGCCCGCTCTGTGGGGGAAAATTTCCCCGTCTTGGGAAATTTTCCCTCTCAGGGGGGGTCAAAAGGCCAATTTTTCCCGGTCAGAGGGCTAAAAAAACGGCTGATTTAGCATGATTTTTGCAAAATTTTTCCCGGCCAAAGTCGTCAGGGGGGCACTGTGCCCCCCTTGCCCCCCGCCTGTTACGCCACTGCCTGATCTCCATCACCAGCCAATCAACACCTGTAAGTCATTTTAGGTAACTGAGAGATCTCTGTATGTGTACCTTACCTACTCCTTTGACTATATGGCATGGTCCTGGTGTGTGGTTGTAGAGTGGCTTGTAAAAACCTGACACAATGCTGAAATTAAATGTAAGGTGATAACAGTATTAAAATCATGGTATCCTTCAGACAAAATTCTGAGGATAAAAGAGAACCTTTTTTGTATTATTAGGTTCTTAGAAGTATATGATACAAGTATACACACGCAGACACACATGCACTCACATACACACGCAGACACACATGCACTCACACACACGCACAACATGCACACAGGCACCCACAAAATTTTAGTAACTTCCACATTATCGGCTAACAAATGTCAAAACTGGTTTGACTTTAGCCAATTTACTTACACAATTTTGATGACTCTGTGGCATACCAGAGCTAAGATAACTGTGATGAGAAATTTCCAAAGCCAAGACATGACTCTTCTTTCTTGAACAAATGAACTCACCAGAAACAGACTCAAAACAATCTGCTACTTAAGGTTCAGTTTTCTCCTGTATTTTGCCTGATACAATAACTATGTGTTTACCAATTCCCTTAAAGGCAAAATTTGTCTCAGCACTTGCTCAACTTTAACTTAACTGTACACGTGTCTTGGACTTTGTAAATATACTATTTTAAAGTGAAATATTTTCATGGGTTAATTTTTTTGTGACTTTTACAAAACTGAACACTGAACAAGATTTTAAAGTCACAATTTCAACAAGCTAAACATTTGACCATATATGTTAAAAATATTTACGCGTTTTCTAAAAATAACATTTGTACACATCACTTGGGATTCATTTAAACTACAAAAATATAAAACTTGGTAAAAAAACACGCACTATGCAGTGTGAACTAAGTGCACAAGTACACGTACAATCTTTGTACTATGACCAGCTGTTTACACAAGCTTATTTACCCATAGTCTACTCTTGTCCATTTTTATTATCAAGTTCAATTTTTTCACATTCAGTGGACAATTACAATTATGTTACCTTTTTAAATTTCTATTTTGTGGTTCCTCCAAATACTTCGGTTTTCTTACAAAAACATACAGAGTTGATTGTACCTCTTAAGAATTTCAAACAAACTTTTTGAGGAATGTATCCCCCAGAATTCTACTTAGACTGGTTCCATTTTTCAAAAAGCAACTGGTCGAAGGCATTTTTGAGTAAGCAATTGAAACAGTGTATCTATACGGAAGAAAGTTTGATTGTGATTCCAAATCTTCCGGCCCCCAAAGCTAATTTTAGGGGAAGTGTGGCTACTTTGCATAAATTCAAATGGCCGCCATTTTAACATTTTTGTACATAACTCAGATTCAAGGCTGGTAAAGACTATTCGTTGTCTATTACAATGTTTTCAGGCTACAGAGGAAACACAACTAGACATCCGTTAAGGTATTATGCCATATATTGACAATAATTTGCAAAAATTTAAAAACGGCGGCCCATTTTGAATTTTTATGAAATTAAACAGTCAACATGACATAATCTATAAGATCATACACCATGAGTTGGGAGCAAAGTGTGTTACAGGCTTGAAACTACCAAATATTTACACGTTTTCACACTTTAAATGAGAAAAGTCATCATTTTTTTTGAGATAGCTATAAAAATAATTTGTTGTCAAGCTAAAAATGTAAGGAAGACAAATATGCAACCTGTATGTGATATACAGGGTGCACAAGTGTCATATAAGGTGGAGAAGTGAAACTTTTGATGTAACAAGTACAAAACCTTTGTGGCAGTCTATTTGTTACCTTCATTAACATCATAGCTTAAACTGTGGTATAGGTCAAAATGAAGCCACTAAAATAACACACAAATGAGATGTTATTTATCTTATTTACATTGGCATGGGTTACAAAGATATAAAACAAAAAAAAAATGCCAAAGGCCCGAATATCAAAAAAATCCCTAGACTTTAACACATACCTCATTCGTAGGCACCTCATCTGTAGGCACCACCCGCGCTGACCCGACTTGATCTCAAAATTACGACAACTCAAAAAGTAAAAATAGCCACAATGAATCTCTTACCATATCAAAGCTAGATAAATTCCCTTAAAATGAAAACAATAAAACAAATAAACAAAATAACAAAAAAACATGAAATTATAAAAAAACATTTTAAACATTATTGTGAAAAAGTTAACGCCACCCTCGTTTGTATACCCCAATCATGGCGCAGACCATAACTAATGATCTAATTTAATTCTTGACCCTGAAAACATATGTATATACACAAGAATGATTTTCTTTTAGTACAATCTCTAAAATCCTGACGGTTATTACAAAAATGTCAAAATGGCAGCCCATTTGATTTTTATGCAAATAACTGTTAAGTGACCAATGCTATAACTAATGATCGAATTGTATTCCTTAACTGAAAACATTTGTAGAGACACAAGAATGAAGTAATTACAAACCTTAAATCTTGAGTTATGTACAAACAAACGTTAAAATGCGGCCATTTTGAATTTATTGAAAATTAGGCCACACTTCCTATAAAAATAGTATGGGGACCGGAAGATTTGGAATCAGCATAAAATTTCCGTTTATAGAAACACTGTTTCAATGGCTTTTACTCAAAAAAAGGACTTGTCTTGCTATAGGAAGCACTTTTTTGAATGGAACCAGTTCTATACCTTTTACCTCCCCCACTTGAGGGTTTTTGCAGTCAGAACAAACCAAATCAGGGGTAGGGCCCTGCGAGTTACAGGGGGACTACGGGACGGACTATGTGCTAAGTGGGTTAAAAATAGGATGACTTTACATCTTTTTGTTCCAAAAATTTGTAGGGGGCTTGAGCCATAGTCACCCAACTGGAAATGTATATTCCCAACTTTGTTTTGTAATAATAATCTGTTTTCAATCGAGCACAGATTTATTGACAGTAAACGATACGTAGAAAGCGTCGATTATTGAGATGTTCAGTTTCAGTTCACAAGGCATTAACAGGGGCGGATCAGGATTTGAAACACGTCAAAAGTTTTTTTAACCCCCCCCCGGGGGGGGGGCTGAAAGGCTGTTGTAACTTGTCCAAAATGGGCTGATTTTGCCAAGATTTGCAGTATTACCGCGAGGCGCGCGCCCCCCGCTCCTCCCTGGATCCACGCCTGCAATAGCTAAGTTGTCATAGCAACCCAATGTTCTGTGTTTCCTATTTTTATCTTTTAAGTATGCCAATTTTTTTTTTCTGAATGACATTGATTTGCCCCACATTGGACTTGCATCTTTGCTGCCATGCCCTTTTATATTCAAAAAAAGTGATTGCTTGTTTATGTATAGTTTTGGTATGTGACCTACGTGTAAGCTCTTGAGTAGTCCACAAAAATCGAGAAAGATCAACTTTATGAATGACAAATGACAGTGATGGTGATATTGTATTGACTACAGGTCCACAATTATATTAAGCAAACACTTGCAACCCTTGGTATAATTATTACTGATCAACTATCAATATCAATTGTTTATTTATTGCATAACGTCTACATAGTCATTACATTTTCTCTTACGATTTTCTGTGACTTGTGTCAATGTTCCTCTCTCTGTCTCTTCTCATTCTTTCACTTTATTGCCTAAAGGTGTATAAAATATAGATTTGTTGATTTATAGCATTATCAGCTCTATGGTCAGGTTACGTTAGTTCTGAGTTTCAGGGTTTATAAAGGTAAAAACAAAAAAACAAGTGACTCTTAAAAAACATCACAGAATCCTATTGACAGTGATCTTGACTAGGATTACTAATTCATAGCTCATGAGTATTTGATCACGGGTTGTTAGCAGCACACTGACGCCCTCTGTAAGGTTTGGTGACTTACGTGCGACACCCTCTATATATAGCCCCGGAGATAGAAGACATTTGTAACACATCTCAAGTACAAAAGGTTTGTTTAGTTTAGTTATACCAAAGTTTTAAATCCGGTTTTGTCCGCGTTAATGAGGGTGGCCGGATACAACTCACTCAGCAATACTGCTGTGTGAGGATTTATTGGAGCAAAAGATAATTAACCGGATGCCCTGCCTGACGTCAATCCACAGTTTTCGGCAGTGGGCCTAGCCTTTGGGCAACCACGCCCGCCACGCAAGGCAGCATGTGCTGGATGGCCGCCATTAGCTCTCCAGAGCTGACGCCCTTGTAGGTAGATCTTCTTTTTCATTCTACCAGGGTAAACCAGCTACCCTCCTCATCAGAAATCTGATGGGAGTGACGGTTTAGCCGCCGACAACTCGGCCCTGGGACAGGTAGTACTGGTTACCAGGATACCAGTAGCAGGTCCTAAAAGGAAACCTGACCTGACTCATTGAGTGATTAAATATCTAGAGTAGTTTTGAGTGTCTCAAATGCTTGCTTAAAGTAAAGTGACAGGAAGAGATTTTTTTGAGGATACAAATTTCTCTCAAATTGCACTTGATCGGATGTAGGCCACCTATCGAGAACGTTTCGAAGGTCTATTGGACAAACAAGCATGAAAGAAAACCGCAAACCTGATTTTGGACTTGCCTGACTATCGTAATTGTCCCCATAGAACACCGTGTTTTGAGTTTCTGTCGCGAACGACAGAAAGTACTAAATCATCATCTAGTTACATAAAGACGGCGTATTGGGCCTATTCACCTCAGGTGTGGTCTAATAAATTGGAAAGCATTCCAAATATGCAAAAAACCAGGGTTCGAAAAAAATTGGGGGCGCTTCTTTCTGGAAATCTCCTCATGTCTCTTTAAGAAAGTAGGGGGGGGGAACAAAGTCAAGCCCCATTGAATGCAATGGACGTTGACCTTCTGTTCTCCCTACATCGGTAACTAAGTTTTTTAGACAGTCAAAACTATTCCTTATTTTAATCCTATGAACTCCAATAATTTGCACCATTTTTATCTTAATTGGCGCAACTTTAAAATTTGACCCCTGTACTACTAAAATCAACCTTTTTATATGATTTTTGCTGTTTTTAGCCTATAACTCTTAAACCTTACATTGTAGATAGTACAAACTATAACTTTTCTGAATCCTTGTGGTTAGACAAATAACATGGTATACTTTTCAACATGATTGGATCAATTGAAAAATTTGACCCCTGTACAAACTTTGTCTTGGCCCCCTCTCCTTAAGGCACAACTTGCTGCACTTAATAATTACGTTTCAGGGGTCCTTGCAGTCTGTCAACATATTTAATCACTCAAACCCTTTGTACTTGAGATGTGTTACAAATGTCTGCTAGCACCCGGGTTAATACTCAGTGCATCCAGCGGGTGGATCAGGATCAGACTGCATGATTTTAATACGCATAAATACATGCTCGTGACATTTTATTAACTGGTTTGAATTTAAAATAGTTGCAAAAAGATAATGACCATCATTTATTCATAAATAAACAAAATCATCTTGGCACATATGCTTCGACACAGATGCCGAAAAATATGAAATTTCTTCAATTTGCTCGGAAATGATAGTCTAGGCCATTGGATGAATAGAGATATAATAAAAATAGCATACCCCAAAACAGATAGGGACATAAATAAGAGGCTAAAGACATCTAGGTAATTTGTGGGTTGGTACATTTTGTGACCCCACTCTGCCTGACCAGACGCAGAATTCAGCAGCCTTTACGGAATAAAGTACTGTGTCACATGCACTTTATTCAATCAAGGCTGCTAAATTCTGAGTCGGGTCACGCAAAGTGGGGTCACAAAATGTACCAACCCGTAAATTGTAGGCAAACTAAGTTTGCCATTTCTTTTTTAGCAACAAATGTGTCTTTTACATGAATATCATAAGACTCGTACTCATTGCTACACTGTTTTTCAAAGATGCAGTGTCTCTTTAAAGTGGCTGACCCGAATGACAACCAATCATTCCCACTTTACTCCTAAATTTGAGATTTTGGTGTCAGAAGTTAATATTTGTTTTCATTACCCCAGTGAAATTTAAGGCCCAAGAAATGGTTCTTTTTGATATTATGAACAAAAAATGTTTCCAATTATGGTCGACCATATTAATTAACTCACACTGTCCTATGGGCCATTATAATACACATTTTGGCTTCTGCTGTATAAACAGCTCAACCAATTTAAATTTACTCAAAATTTGTTATCAGATGTTTTAGCGATATGCTTCAATGTGAGGAACTGAAGAAAAACCATAATGAAACAAGAGTGGTCATCACCCGTGTGGATTCGTGGAACCTGTGGTTTGGTGGGTTTTGACCGGCGGTACTTGCAGCCCGTTTTGGGATGACCCTGAAGGGAATGAATATTTCTTATTCTGGTCCTGGATCATAATGGTCCTGGAGCATAATTTTGGGCCAAATTCTCATAGAAGCTCGGCGCTAAGACACAGTTCTTCTATTGATTTACGTTACACCCTCTTATGCTAACCGATGGAAATGCATTAGGTATAGGCGCTATCAGGGGAAGTAATGGTGAATATATCTGAATCTACTTTTCTCAGACTGGGAAACAGCCATATTTGGTAAAGAACACACTATATATGGAGGCATTGTTGTGAATTGATCACTCAATTATGGTTATTGAACTTTTTAAAATTAAACACTATTGGGTTTCGGGTGAAGTCTTGGCTCATTGAGCCCAACAAGGTGGTAATTACTTAAACTTGCGAAAATCTGTCCACCATAGCTAGCGAAAATCTGTCTACCAGCCGGCTAAGGTGACCTATTTGTAGGGATTCGTTCCACAAATCCAAAAATGGACCATGCATTGAGTCAACCACCTTGGCTTAGTGTAAAATACGAAAGTGAAAGTGGAGAGCAGAAGCGCATTAGTGCCACCATCCTTCAACATGCAGTTTATTCCGTTGAGGCTGCCAAAGCTTTTGCTAACGCTTTCACTTTTGCAATTTACACTAAGCCACCACCTGCAAGTCTTGAAAACTAGTTCTTGTCTTATTCTTGTCCTTTAAATTAAAACAAGGCGTTCCTCGAACCACAAAGGTACCCCGCCCTCATGATAGTAAATGGAGGGAATATACTTTTAAGATCACAGGGAGAATGTGATTGGAATAAGTGGTTTCAAACCACTGAGCTGCTGCATAGCATTGCAATTGACGGTATCAATGTTGACTACAATTGACCATACACTATTTGTAGTTATTTACCTTAGTGACGCCTACTTGACCTGTAACTGTGACAAATTTTCGGTGTATAAATGTTTGACCACATCCACAAAGTTTCATGACCTACCACATTTTGATTATTGACCTTGAATAACCCACCCATGACCTTGGACCTTAAAAATTTTCGGCGAGAAGCGTACTACAACCATCCGTTTTCATGACCCATACTACCATGTGTTGGAATTTGGCCTTGGATGACCCCACATGACCTTGAAATGACCATAAACATTTTTGGCACTGGATGTTGACCCACCCACCAAGTTTCTTCATCCTACCACATATTATGTGATTTGACCTTGGATGACCCGCATGACCTTGAAATGAATCAAAATTTTCGGCACTGTATGCTGACATACCCCAACCAAGTGTCATCATCCTACCACCTACCTAGTTGTTTGACCTTGATGACCCGACATGACCTTGAAATGACCTTCAAATTTTTTCACACTGAATGTTGACCACACCCCCAAGTTTCATCATCCTAACCACACTGGGCAAGGACATAGCAAGTCCATTTGACCTTGAATGACCCCGCAATGACCCTTCAAATTTTTTGGTCACTGAATGTTGACCAACACCCACCAAATTTTCATCATCCTACCACAATTGACAAGGACTATAGCATTTAATTCCATTTGACCTTGAATACCCCGCATGACCTTGAATGAACTCTTCAAATTTTTTGGCAATGAATGTTGACCACACCCCCAAATTTCATGCATCCTACCAAATTTGACAAGGGCTATAGCATTAATTCCATTGACCTTGAATGACCCCCGCATGACCTTGAAATGACCTCAAATTTTTCGCACTGATGTTACCACAACCCCAACTTTCATCATCCTAACACATTTGACAAGGGTTATAGCATATTATCCCTTTTGACCTTGAATACCCCGCATGACCTGAATACCTTCATTTTTTTGGCACATGAAGTGACCACACCCACCAATTTCATTCCTCCTGCACAATTGCCAATATTATAGCAATTTAATCCTCATTTTTGACCCGCATTTGACCTTTTACCCAATGCCATATGCCCCACCTGCCGAACTCATTCATCAAAACCATCTACTTGGATACATCTCACATGGTGCGAATATGGGCCACCCATACGTAGCTTAGATAAAGATATCGTGTTTACACGGCTTATAACAATATATCCTATTTTTTGACCACTTTGACCCTTTTTTGACCATAATTTGACCTTTGACCCATGACCATGCCCCACCTACCCTCCGAACTCACCGTCTACTTTGGTGACATCTTGGTGTCGAAGATGGACACCCATACTTGTGTTTACAGGCTTTAAACAATGTAACCTATTTTGACCAAATTGACCCCTATTTTTGACCATATTTGACCTTTGCCTATGCCACATGACCCACTTTACACCCCAGCCAACGCCTACTTAGGATCCTTCATGTTGCGAAATGGAAAACCCAACTCCCCATTGCTTAGATCCAAGATATGCGTGGGACGCCACACGCACACACGACACATCACCAACACGCACACACCACAACGGACGCAGGGCATTTCTCTAGTCCCCCTTTGCCAACATTAAAGTTTGCGGGGGACTCACACCTCTCACATATATACCCATGGAAAGAAGGCTAATTACTCATTTACTACTAATAAATATGATATTCATAAATTGTGCCATGACAATGTCTCTTTGATTTAGAACTCAAGCTGCTTAAATGATTTTTTTATTTTTGAAATGTTTTGAGATGTGTATTTACAATGAAATTATCAACCAGATCTGTCCACAAAATTGTACTTTTATTCTCATAAGAAAATATTAAAAATAAGAAAAAAATTTCCTTAAAATAAACAAGAAAAACCAATTATGTGTAGAAAATCTTAAAATGCCGACTTGACAAAACAACATTTCTTTCTCCCCTCACTTCCCAAATAAGCAGGTGTCTTTTTTAAAGACTGGCAACGCTAGATCTCTCATAGACGTCATCATCCATTGAACTTCATCATCCTAATTCAGCGTTGAGATCTTTTTGTCCAACTCGATCTGAGACCTGAATAATGGCAGGGAGATACACAAAGCAGGGTTCAATGGTTTTTTTTTTTACATCTGTCTCAGCTGTTTGAAACCCCGCAATTGTCTTCCTTTATTTTTAGAACTTTTTAAAAAGGCACTGGCGACCAAATTTGACATTTTATATAAGTAGAACATGCAAGAACTATTATCCCTGTAAATCTCAGAAAATCCATTGGAGGACTCTTACCATATAGACCTACAAAGACCACGATTTGCAATCCAATAAAATGGTACAATAACAAGAATGCACATCCCTCTGCGGAGCCAAGGTACAACATACTCCTCTGGCTCCATAATTACCTTGACAAATTACTGTTTAGAACAAAGCATAGATCAGGTGCTCTGTACTTAAAGTGACAAGTGGATATTTTTTTGAGGATAGAATGCCTTGATCGGTTGTAGATCAGCTAATGAATGTCTCGAAGTTTTTATTGGACAAAAAAGTAAAACACTAAAAACTAAAGTGAAATACAACAATCGGCCCTCGGACCGCATGTGTCGCCTGCCATCGTAGTTTGTAAATGGTAAGCCTCATATACCCAGTGGGGCATAGTCGTTTAGAGCGACTCGAAAAACGATGTGTGGCGACGTCGAAAACTGGTCGACGGTTTTTATAATTTTACGTCTAAAATGAAAATTGAATCAATGTTTTAAGACTACATCAAATCGATGTGCATTTCGACAAAATAGTGTGTAAATTTCTAAACTCTTGACGTCTTTTTGACGTTCCATCGTCGATTGCCCACTGGGTAAACCTTTGACCTTGGCAATGTGACCTTTGACCACATCAACAATGAGGGATCCATGTTGCACCTATGACTCAGTTTGGTTTTCCATTTGAACTTCAAAACTTTTCATTGAGGTAAGTTTACAATTTCACAATTTCAGCCTATTATAACTGGACCTCACATGACCCTTTGATTTGACCTTGGTATGTGACCTTTGACCTTGGTATGGACCTTTGCCTCATCAGCAACTTGAGGGCTCCCATGTGCATTTTTGACTGCAGTTTGGTTTAAATCCATCGAAGTATGCGGATATTAGAGGCACATGTTAACCCCTTTTCACAACAACAACACAGACATCACCACCAGTGTACCAAGTGATCCTATGTACTTCGCCTTAATTAACCATTTTTCCACAACAACAGACATCACACAGACAACAGATATCACATCACAACAACAACAGACATCAAATCAACAACAGACAACAGTGGCCAAGTGATCCCTATGTGTCTTTCTGCTAAGGCAGCCGACACCAAAACCCGAAAATTTTCATCCATTAATCACTGTCAGTACTCAAATATACTTTTTGATACTTTGGAATTGTTCAGCAATTTAGCCTACTGTTTGTATTTCAAATATACTTTTTGGTATTAGAAAATTGTCAACACTTCTGTTGTACTACTTGAAATGTACTTTTTTCTCTTGCACTACTTAGATCCCATTTGGAAGAAGAAAACCCGACATTTCATGGACTTTCAAGTTCAAGTAGTATTTCTGAGTACATTTGGAGGATGTTCTAGTACATTTCAAGTAAATTATTATCACATGTCACCTTTTATCAGACATTTGTAATCCCGGTGGGGTCACTTGCTGTGATTCACTCGGGTGCTCAATTCTGGATTACAGAATACCGCTCTCCTCCATGGTTCACATTGGATAGGGCAAATGAATCATGAAAGCCTCCCCTTCCTTCGGAGGGACGTTAGCCTTCGGTCCGGTGTACAGCGAGTCACCACTGTACATTCATCTCAGTCAGTGTCGAATACGAGAGGGTGTAAACCCCTGACTGTTCCCATCCGCCCCCAGTTTCAAAAAACGCGGGCCATTTGTAGGAGCGTCCGTAACATAGATACACGCGGCCCCGATCAACTTACACAGTTGAACAAATCCTGACACAACCACAAGCCCTTACGAATGACTTGTGGACCACGAAACGACCGAACGATCAAGACCTTTTAAACGTCCAAATTTTACCAGGAAGGTTCAATGTGGATAGATGTCTGCACTCCTAAAACAAAAATCTCTCAATCTTGTGCGAGTGAAAACCATCTCCTTCCATTGATGCAAGTGTTGATTGGATCCCTGTCATGAAATTTTGTTTCGCCCTTGTTATGCTTAATTGGAAGGAAAGAATGGGGATCAAGTTAAAAGGTCAACAGAGATTTTGGGGCATCCCATATGTGGTGCATATGTGTGAATTTCATATAGATGGGGCCACATAGATTAATTCTTACCTTGTATTTTGGCTCAAGAAAGGCTTTGAAAATGAAAACAAAAGTGATTTTCATTTCTTAATTTGAATTTTAAACATGGGCTGAATTGAGTCTTGCTCCTATAGTAAATAAGAATTTCAATTTTTTACAAAAATCAACAGAAATAATTCTCACTTAACTTTTCACAAGGGGATATTTTTATCGAAAGCTTTACAATGGTTACAAATATTCATATTTGGGATGGACGTAGCTACAAGCCCTAACACGTTCGCAGGCTGCATATTGTGAGGACTTATCACAGATCACATATACCACAGACTTCATCATACTTGCACTTTCCTAGCCCCCATCTACCACCAAATTTGATTGTGGTATTGTGGTGTATGCTTGTAGTTTGATAAATCCCTCACATAACCAAATTGAGTAACTCATCATATACCCACCACAATATACCACAGTAAGAACCAACAACACGCTCCACCATAGGCCACAATGTACAGGGCTGCCTAGAGCAATTGCGGGCCCAGGGGAACCTGGTGTTATAGGCTTACATGGTGTGGGTCGGGTGCGGATTGAACGTGAATGTACCACACCTTTAATAAGGCAATGATAAGATCACATACCAAACTACCTACCACAAACTATTTGGTTCTCTCTAGCAAACCACAATATACCTAAAACATATTACCTTGTGTTGTATTTTTGTGGTTCTAGAGCCTTGTTAGGGATGTGAAATCTCATGTTGCAACACCATTGAGATTCCCTTAAACCTTAAACCCTATTTCTTAGTCATCTAAAATAAATTGGCATTAATTTTCTTACATGTCCCTCCCCTCTGCCCTTCCTTCCATTTTGATACCATGGTGGCCAATTTTAGAATTGGCCAGCAACCCCAGTTCACCAGTATCAGGATCTACCGTCAAATTATCCACTGCTGTAACCAAGGTGTATCTCTGTATGAACAAGAATTACGGTCCGTAATTAGGTGGTGCACACTATTTGTTATGCAATTCATACCATTAAAGCTTAGCAGCGATATCGAAAAAGTGGAAATGCATGGTTTTAACTTATAAATCCAGAGAGTAAGTGTGTACAATTCCAGATAACTGCTTTAATGTAGAAACAAACCACCAAATAGTGACCAAATGAGTAGTTTTAGGAAATTTGTCATACCATCTAGACCATACGAGCTTAGTGATGAGCTGTGAGCTACTTAAAATAAATAATGCAGATATCTGAATGGAAACTATAGTTAACATACGACATGATCTCCCACCCTATCATCAAGTTTAAAGTTCATGGGTCAGTGCAGTGTTTCATTCATTGTTTTCCCTGGTTCCAACCAAAGAAACTGACTGAGCATAATCAGATCGATGCAACTGATTGCTGCCTGTTTTGATGCACCCTAACAAAAATGAAGATCTTAAGTGCAATAGCTCCTTGTCAGAATTCCCATCAAACCAACGATTATGCAAGGTCTTTGGTCAGTGGCTTCTTGAAACACAACATGTTGTGACACAAAGGCAAATACAAGAAAAAACAAAGGCATATCCTTTGAAAACAAATTTCTTCCCCAAACAAATCAAAACATGTCCACTTAAATGTTTAACATGCAAGCTTCAAAGAAACAATAGAAACGTTTATATAACACATCATCAAAATATATGTTAATGTGTGCAAAACCAAGTCTGTCCATGTGTTACAAGAAAAAAAAATCATTCAATTACGAACTACCTATTTATTTGGGACAATAACTCAATTGGTTTGCTGTTTTGAAAAGCTAATAAACAATATGCATTCTTATTCAGTGGACGTGGTTTATCTTGTAAGCAAGAAATTTGATTGGATTAGATTAAAGCTCCGCCCATCCATTACTGTTAAATAGATGGATAGTGCGTGCAGCAATTACGTGGTGTATTGGAAAATATGACACGCGCAAGCGGCGCGTTTATACTGCGTTGTGCATTTCGCGTTGGTACACAAATGCAATTTACGCAGCATGGCGATCACCGCACGATAACTTTGGTTCCTTGGATTGAAACACTTGTTTTCAAAAGGGGTGCAATTATTTAAATTAATAAAAAAGAATGATGTTAGAATATTTTGACAAATAAATTATGTCGATAAAAAGCAAAAATTACACATTTCTAAATAAGAATGAGAATAAAAGATGAGATTTTTTATCATGGTGGATGCCGGCCACTCAAAATATTGGATGCCCATCCATTATGACACCATCTAAGATGGCCAAAACAAAAAGTCTCATATTTTATTCTCTAATTTATAATTTGCATAAATGTTTATTAAAGACCTGAAATTGGGGTCACTTTAGGGTAATTTTTTTTACACTCTGTATAATTCTCACCTTCACAAAAATGAGACTAGCATCATCTTGTATCATGTAAATATCTACACATTCTTTGGTAAGTGAGCTCACATACAGGTACCTGGTGATTAATGGAAATAGACTAAAGAAGTGTTAACATTTAAAGGGGAACTACCTGATATCCTCAGTTTAAGAGCTATAGGCCTGTTGCCAATATCAAATTCATTGCCAAATTGACAGAGAAGGCCACATCACATCAGAAAATACAGCATGTTGGCGATCGCGATCTTGGTGATCCATTGCAATCTGCAAACAAGCTCACCATTCCACTGAGAGAGCCCTTCTCCAGGTCAGAAATTACATCTTTCAAGCCTTGGATGCTAATAAGGCTGTATTGCTTGACTTGAGTACTGCCTTCAATACTATTGGCCATGATATTTTGATTACAATTAAGGCTTACAACCACTCAACCAGTTTTGGTATCAACTACTATGTTCCTCAGGGCTCCATTGTAGGCCCGCAATGTTTCATAATGTATACTCATCATGTCCGATTACATCATTAGGAATCATGATGTTAACTAGCTGATGATAATCAGCTTTTCTGTGAGTTTAATCCAAATATTCCAGGTGATTGTGAGCATGCTCTTCAAAAACTTTCAAGCTGTATATCTGACATAAGCACCTCGATGTCAAAGAACATGCTGCAGATTAATCAAGAAAAGACAATTTATTATCTTCAAGTTGCCATGCTCTGTGTTTTGAACCATCTGCCTCCAATACAGTTAGATCTGGGTGACACCTCTGTTCCTGCATCTATGTGTGTAAAGAACCTTGAGGTTATGTTTAATTCCCACCATGAGTATGTCCAACCAGATTGGAGCTATCGGTAAGAGTGTAAATTACCATATTCGTAATTTAAGGCGTATTCGTAGGTTTATCACTTTTGATGCTTGCAACCATACTGCATTGACTATGCCAATCCATTACTATATGGCACCACTGAAATAAATCTCAAAAGGCCCTAGTGCTTGTAAAATAAAGCTTCGCGCTTGGTGTTCGCATGCGGTCGTGACCAGAGTGTATCACAACTTTTGATCACTCCTCATTGGTTGCCTTTAAGGAACGTATCGGATACAAATCCTTTATGTGTATAAGTCCTGTATAAGTCTCCTTCCTTATGTGTATAAGTCTCTTCACAAAATGCACCAAAAAAGGACTATCTAATCTCAGTGCATCTTCACTCTGTGATACAGTTTGTTTTCAAAGAGAGTGATGTCATCCCGGAGTCACCTATACCAATGATAATTTCATGGCAGCTGGAAACATGTACCCTTCTAATATGAAAGAGCTTGGAAATAGCGCCATGTACGTGTCTATACCCCATTCATTAATTGTTCTGTTGGTTCAGGCAAGTCAATCAATCAAGCAATCACAATAGTGCCTTAACCAAAACTTTGTACTAAGGCAATGGCACTAAAGAGATCTGAAATAATAAGTGTCCCTAAAAATGTGAAAATTCTGATTTTTGCACTGGTGTAAAGCTTTTAATCAAAAATATCCCCATCTGAAAGGATTAAGCTGGGAACTGTTTCTTTGGTACAAAAATTATGAAATTTCTAATTTTCTATAGGAGCAAATAGGAAATTTTAGCCTATGTTTTCTTTTGAAATATATGCATATACAAATCACCTTTTGTTTTCATTTTAAGTTATTTCTGTAGCCAAAGAAAAAGCAGAGAATCTATTGAGTATCTAATCTATATGAAATCACTGCATATCACAGAAAATATAGATGACTTGAAATCTCTCATTGCACCTTTAATAACAGTGCTTAATTTTGTTAGTCTATATGGAAAATTTAGTGAAAGGACCTGTAGAACCTTGTCATCTTTAACTGGACAATGGTATCTTCAAGACTGCTCCAGAGAAGAGACTGAAGACAATTTTCACAAAGTTTCTTGTAATGGAACTTTAAGGTATATACTTTTTGAAATCCTCACTTCATTCAGCGTACAGTATTAAAATAGAATGCCATTAGTCCAGTCAATATAAAAATAAGGGGTCAACCAAAACAAATTGCAGAAACAGCTCTATTTGTATTACAACTTGGCATAGGCCTACAAAACAACATATCAAAAGTTGTACTGAATCGGAGGAGTGGAACAATGTCTAATTTGCATAATTCCAAAAGGGCCGCCCGCCATTCAAACGGATTTTTTGCCTATATCTTGGGACTGAAATGAGTAACAACACAAGACTTAATTTGGTGGCTTATCAGGTTTTTAGGAGGTCAATGATCAATTTTAATATTATTTATCAATTGGGGTACTTTTAGTCTTCCCTTATTTAATAATTCAACATTGCTGCCATTTTTGAACCACGTTTTACTATATCTTGGGGACTGAGAATGGTAAAGGGTTTTCTCTTTGGTTTATATACCCATGTTGTCCAGATCAAGTACTTCTTTTTTACATTAATATATCATTGTTTTATTCTTTGATGCTTAACTTGTATGAATTCAAATGGAGAAAACCCATTTTGGAACCACTTTTGACCACTATAACTTAGTTCTTAATCATATTGTTGGTCTGGAATTTAAACATAAGAGCAATTTATCTACCAGTGGGTTTGTTATTAAAGTTAAAGTCTTTAACTTTCATTTGACTATCTCGGGACACGAGACAGGCAGAGCTACCAGTCAATAACTTAGTTCTGTTGCATTTTATCTTTGTTTCAATGATTGCCACAGAAGTCAATGGCGATCCAGGATTTGAAAAAATGTCAAATTCCCGGGGGGCTGAAAGGCCTGTAACTGTTCCAAAATAGCTCAAAATGGACTTATTTTGCAAGAATTTGAGAATTAACCGGGAGGCGCGCGCCCCCTACCTGGCCCGCGCCTTGAAATAATGTATATTTTCCCTCCTAAATTGAAAATGGCTAGAAAATTGTTTTACGTTTTCAACTTGTGGCTAACTATACATTTATTTTATCGGGTTTGAGCATAAACTTGACTTCCTACCCACTTTTGCTCTATTACTTTCCTCTCAAATTAATCTCATTGCCTTTTGACATATTTTAGAATACTTTCTTCTTAGAAAGGAATCACCATAAATTTACATTCTACCATTCATGTTTCCACTATCCTATTTAATTATAGGACATTTTAATTAGTTAAACACGTTTAAATGAATTCTCTAAGACCCTCTCAATTATGCTGTTGTTTGACAACAAATCTAACAAAATAATTAAAAGGATTCTGTTCTATCATATCTTTTATTTGCGTGCTTTTACGACTGCTCTATTTTACACAATTTGGAATGTTATAGCCCTCAGTTTTTATCTCAAAATGTTTGTATGACTAGTCGTCTGGAGGCGGCTCATTGAAGACCGAAGTATGGGTTGTGTAAAGTTGCGTAATATAATGCAATTTTTATTCTGAACGTATTAAGACAGGTCTAGTTGACCTTTGACATTGGAATGTGGTCACAGGTCACATTACAGGATTAAAATTTCATAAATCATCATGAAAGTATGCATGAAATTCTTACTTAAGTTACCAAAGAAGTAAAAGTCCATGGTGATGTGCCTGTACGATGGTAATTAAATGAGTGTTAGGTCAAATTTTCATTTAACAAAAATTATCCTGCGCAATTGAAAGTAGTCGCAATTTATCTGTTTTGACACAAAAAATTTTGAAAAAGGTTAGTGCTATATCTACGAAGTCACCCTGAAGTACAAATGGCTGCAACTTAAACAACCCTATTGTTTATGTGGCCTAAACCGTTTATGTCAGAAACATTAACGTAAAACATTGTGCTCTTGTAGGCCAAGATTTAGTTTTAAAACGTGGAAATTTCTGGGAACAGCTGAAAATGTCATGATTGGTGCGAAATGTGTCTAGAATAACATACTAAAAGTCCCCTAAAATTATCCTCTTTGTGCTTTTTAGAATAAGGGGGAAAAAAGTTGGTAACAGGGGGTAAATTACAAAATATTTAGAAGTGTCCTTAAATGTGTTCACACATGTTTGTCAGTCCCAAGGTCAATAAAAAGGTTAGAGTTTGCCATCTACAACTGTAGTTAAGTTAATACCGACCTCAATCATAAGGTCATCTGGGCGGTTGGAAATATTCAAATGACTTCCACTTTTAATTGAAACCAGATTCAAAATTCGCGCGTAGGTCAATTAAAAAGGAGAATTTCATTCAAATCATCTAACATGGATTCAATATTGACATAAGAGCAGAAAGCAGTGACCCCATAGAGCCTGTAGAACCCAATCACACTTGGCCCTGTAATTTTGAAGTACTGACTCACTGTTTAAATATTCATTTGGTGTTATGTACAATTAGATGAATAATTTGACACATCTTTCAGAAGAATCGACCATTCTTGAAAATTTACCCCCAGGATGACCTTGAGCCTTTTTTACCATATAGTTATATTAATAACTACAAGACCATAGATAGGGCAAAACTATAACTTTTTTTAATCATTGGGACCAGACAAAAATTGTTGATGGAACACATTTAAGGACAATTGAAATATTTCGTATTTTACCCCTGTACAACCTTTGCCCCTTATTTCTGAAAAATGCCCAAAAGAGGATTTTTGGGGGGACTTTAGTATTATTCTAGACCACATTTCTGCACCTAATTCTGGACATTTTCAGCTTTTTCCCAGAAATTTCCAACCTTTCCATTGTTTATGTTATTAATAATCTTGGCCTACTGGGTCTATAGCAAATTGTTTTAATCGTTTTGCAAAGATGAAGAAATGAGGGGATATTTTTATTCAATAAGGCACTTTAAAAATGTGAACATACACAAAGATTTGTTCATATTTGACCTGTTTGGACTATAGACAACATACCTGTCAGGCATCATAAGGATACATGACATTTATGACCTGCGAACCTCAGTAACTCAAGTTGCCTAAGGGTGCCAAGGTGGCACCGGTTGAATTATCACTAAACACAATGGGCCATATTAATATTTCTCAACAAATTGCATTAGTACCCACTTTAATGGTTCTCGTTAACTTCTAAATATTTCCAGTCATTTCCACTTGCAATCTATTACATATTTTCAGGTATAAGGAAAGAAATCACATTAAGTCTGTAGGTATCGTTTTATACACTCCACACCTTTCATTTATGACAAAGAGACCTCCCATTAAAAAACTTAAGAAATAAGTGCAAATGCAAAACAGGTAACTGCAACGGCTTGAGGCAGTGTGTACCTGCAAGAAAAATGGTATTCAGTGTACCAAAGGATGAGAAATGTGTAGAGGGTCCATGCAAAATTGTCCGAGTGTCTTTATTTCTATTTTATTGTTATTTTTTTTTTGTCTTATTAGCCTGGGTAATCAGTCAGTGTTTCGACACTGCTTTCCAATGGTGCCATGTATCCAGGATCTTTGAAAGAAACTGAAGAAGACATTGATGACTTCTAAAAAACATTCCCACCTGGCTTGTAGGGCTAGACGTTATTGCTCAATATATGATAAGAGATTTAGGGCCCTGCCCGATGCATTATTTGTCCAATGTTGTGAAACTTCACATTATGCAAAGTTCAGCTTTGGATATAGGTCTTGTGGTGATGAAAAATGGCAACCATTTCTAATGTATGCAAATGAGGATGATGTATGACAAAATGCCTTATGTTACAATATTGATCAGTTTGCTCATTGAAATTGCACTGTGGTATAAAACATCGCAAATGAGCCTCTCCAAAAAGCCAACATACTGAGATTTGACAGTTTAAAAGGTTTAAGTGCATGGCTGCCATTTTGATATTTATGCAAAGTATTAGACATGAGGAAATGACACAACAGTACAATACTGTAAATTCATTCTTTGACTCCAATATATGGGTATAGGACACAGAATGAAGCTTGGTTCAGTTTAGATCCCGAGAATATGACAAAAATGGTTTCAAAAAACAAAAATGGCCGCCATTTGAATTTATGCAAATTTAGGCAAGAAGACAGACCCAATGATAATAAATAATGTTATACCTGAATTCCTTGACACCAAAACATAGGTATAGGTACCAACCTGAAGTTTCTACCATCTAGATCCACGATATAAGCAAATTGTTTTAAATAAATGGCGGCCATTTTGAATTTTAATATGCAAATTAGGCGCTGTTTCCCTACTCCGATTTGGTAAACTTTGATATTTTGTTTTGTTAGCTATTCCATTTAAATGTGAACAGCAAAGCAGTTTCTTTGCTTGTTGCAAATTTGTTTGGGTTCAAAATCCTATTTGACCCTAAAGTGCCCAACACCACTTTTTATGTCAACCTGACATGGTATGCTGTCAAAGGTTGTGGGGTATCAACGTGTTTTCAGGGGGAACCTCCCATAACAATTTTAGGTGGACAACCCTGAAAATAATGCCTACTCAACAAAATGGCGTCATTTTCAAAATGGCTGCCATTTTAAACTATTAATGACCATAATCTCAACCCACGTGTACAAAGATTTTTGTGATTTCTGCGAATAAACCTAGGTTTTGGGTCCCTGAATCCTTGTTGCAATCAAGCTACACGTATACATGAATATAATAACAATATGGCGGCCATTTTTTTCAAAACGCTAGTCATTCCAAACTAGTTTGACATATCTCAGCCCACATGTACATAGAGTTGTGATTCTGGGGTCGTAGAATACATTGGAGCAATCACTTAATTCAAAACTTTATCACCTCTACAAATACCAAATGGCCTGCCAAATGGGCCAAAGTTTTTGAACTGCAATGTTTTAGAAGAATCGTATTTTAACGGTGCCTCCACAGAAATGTGTAAATGTTAATTCACACAATGTTTCATTTCAAATCGTACACAATTTGATAAGTAAATTCGAATGGTTCTATACTAACCTTGTCAGATTTACTATAAAACTACTGTTTTGTAATTAAATCGTTCATGTTGGTGCCGGATTGAAAATTAATTTAAGGCGTATTCTTCCCCTTTCAGTACCGAATTATGGATAATCAGAAAGTGAAATTAAGATAGAAGGTGGCAAAAATTTTTAGCATCACATTCTTGATTTGAAAGGACAGTCCAGTAAAACAAATTATAATGACTGCATAATATGCCAGCACCGTGCCACATTAGCGGAAGATTAAGTCCAGTCAACCACACACACACACATAATCAAAAAAACTTTGGTAGCAAAACACCAGCTCTTGTTGGTAACGGCCTTCCATCAAAAATAATCTTGAAACAAATGCTTAATTGGTAAAACTGTGTCTGTATTACCATAATAATTATTGTATATTTAGAAACCGAGCTTTATCGATCCATCCTCCTATCACGGCAACACCATGTAGCTTGAAAATGATATGTCAAAACTCACATTAAAACCGTTTGTGGGTAATGGAATGGCTTATTTTGTTACTTATCATATCAGTTGTCTTATCTGCTGTTGTTTTGCCATTTTGCCTTTGATGAATATCCTGCTATGATCGAAACATCAGGCCACAGTACACTCCACGCTATTTTTGTGGAGAAGCATTTGGTACCAGCATTTCATATTTTTATCTGGCAAACAGGTGGCAAGATTATGGCCAGATTAACTGTTTTCATTCATTGTTAGGTTATGTGGATAAAAAAATTTACTTGACGAATTAGGCCAATTCAATGTAAATGCATTTATACTTCAACTTTATGTAAGCAACACACAACGCTCATGCAAATAGGGTCCGTGTGACAAAATTTATGGGCACACAACAATACGCTACTCAAAATGCTTTTAGGGAAGCCTTTTCTTACAGGGTCCGGCATCTGGGCAAATGTGAAAATCGAGAATCTGGCACCAGCCTTCAATCCTGAACAAGGGTCACCCAGGAAGACCACATGAGAACTGACAACAATAAATTAAGCGTTGTACGTCTAATCAAGAACATCCAAGGGAACCACTGCAAGAAGAAATTGACTTGGACTCTCCGGCCCCTTCTTGTTCACCCCCTCCAATACAGAAGTGAATTTCGCCATCACTTCAACACGAGACTTCATAAGAAAGGCGAACTTTGCTGAGTGGCTATTGATCGTTGTCAGATTTCTTAGGCAATTTCATGAATGGTGACGAAGGAGGTGTTTTTACGAATGTTGATGTTACAACCACAACGTCATCGAGAATGAACGCTGGAAAACGCCTTGTTTTAACTTTGATACAAACATTAGTCGAGAGAAACTTAGTTTGGAAACTTCCTCTTTGGCAGGAGGGGATTTTCCATAACCCCGCCCATCTTACCACCTTTTTCTGACAAACTCATGATTCGGAAACTTAAAAAATAAACGGGAACACCTGTGCTTTATCTCGTGAATGGTTCTAGTGTGTCAAAAAAAAAGTGTTCAGATGAGTCAGGTTACGAAACAATCTCGCAATGGAGAGCGTAAGGGGCCTTACTTTTGTTGATCTCGAAATCAATGGGCAAGTTTATAGCTCCATAATGACTAACATGATGCCTTGCCTTCATTCTTGAACCTGCATGCCATGCAAACAAAAGGGTGTCCTTCTGATATTTAGTGTGGCCATGAATTATCCTCCCACTACTTAGTGCTATCAAAAAATATCGCCTCTTAACTTTTTTGGCAACAGGAAAGTTTGTAAGCATGAATCTACTGAGCCATGGCCCCCCACGGTCACCTGATTACGTCACCTCATATTTGAAAAAAAAAGTTTACACCATGTAACCGCTAACGTCAGAATTTGCGATCTCGCATACAACATGAGGTGGAAGTCTTACATGATGATTCCTTCAATGCAAGACGGGCTGTGGCTGGCATGGGATTTTGTTGCAGACTTTGTATTTGAAGAGATGGCACACCTTTTTGAAGTGGTTGGAGTATAATTCAGGTTAGTACTAAAACATCATGCTCTCTTTAATGCTTAGAACATTCGACGAAAATGACGGCTCAGGCACCCATTGATTACAGGCTTTATTTCCGTTAATATATAAAATTTATGATAATGGAATAAAGCATTGTATCCAATGGTGCACTGGGGGGGGGGGGTGGGGTTGGTGGGTGGGGGGGGGTGCGATGTAGGTGGGGGGGGGGGGGTGGGGGGTGGGTTGGTGGTGGAGGTGGTTGGGTGGTGGGGGGTGGGGGGTTGTTTTATTTGTTTGTTTTTGGTTTTTCTTTTTGTCTTTTTTTGCTTTTTGTTCTTATTTTAAATATTTAATTTTTCTTTTTTTTTTTTTGTGATTTTTTTTTTTGTTTGTGTGTTTGTTTTGTTTTGTTTTTGTGGTTTTGTTTTCACAAGCCCCCCCAACCCCCCCACACACAACCACCCCCCCCCAAAACCCCAACAACACCCCACACCACACGCCACCTTTTGTGGTTGTCCCACCCCCCCCCCCCCCCCCCCCCCCCCCCACCCCCCCCCCCCCCCCCCCACCCCCCCCCCCCCCCCCCCCCCCCCCCCCCCCCCCCCCCCCCCCCCCCCCTCCCCCCCCCCCCCCCCCCCCCCCCCCCCCCCCCCCCCCCCCCCACCCCCACCCCCCCCCCCCCGCCCCCCCCCCCCCCACACCCCCCCCCCCCCCCCCCCCCCCCACCCCCCACCCCCTGTTTCGTTTTCTTTCGTTTCGTCGAATCGCATATGCCCCCAACTGTCCCAAAGAGTTTTGACAATACCAGTTTCAAAAGCAATGGGTTGCAATGAGGTAATGACTGGAAACCATGACAGGTCAACGACTTAAGCATTAATATTGCAATACAGTGGCTATGGCAGCCATCGTGACTGCCATTTGCAGCGGTAATGCATCCATGTATGAACCGATTGCTCCAATGGATGTCTCTCTGACCCCACCAAAATCACAGCTCTCTGCCCATTGTGGGCCGATATATGGTAAATAGTAATCAGTGGGCACAGCCATTTTAACCCAAATGGCTTGCCATATTAGTTTATCACATTTATATGTGAACTTGATTGCACCAATGACTTAGTGACCTCAAAACCCTAGTGTAGTCCCAACATGACAAGATCACAACTTTTTTTACATTGTGGGCCTGAACTAGTCAAGTATCTTTGGCGGCCATTTTGAAAGAACATGACTGCCATTTTTGGTAGATTACTATTAAAAGCATTGTAGCTTATTGCACCAGTGGTTAAGTGACCAAAAAACTTGGGTGTAGCCACAATCACAGCTCTATGCACATTGTGGGCGACTATGTCAAACCTAATTTGGAGGGGCGGCCATTTTGAAAAATTGCCTCCCTTTTGTTTTGCAGTAGCATATTTTCAGGTTGTCCCCTAGAAATTGTTAAGGGGGGTCCCCTGAACAAATGATACCCCACAACCTTTGACAGCATTCCATGTCATAAACCCATTTGGCCCCCTGGGATATTTGACTGGACTAAATAGTCACCCTCACAGAGTGAGCTGTATTATAGTCCAGTCAAAATAGGATTTGACACCCAAACCAAATTGCCAAGAAACGGCTTGTGTTCATTTAACTTGGAATAGCTAACAAACAACATATCAAAAGTTTAACAAAAATCGGAGTAGTGGAACAGCGCCTAATTTGCATAAATTCAAAATGGCCGCCATTTAAAACAATTTTGCTTATATCTGGGTATCTAAGATTGGTAGAAAAACTTCAGGTTGGTACCTATAGCCTTGTTTTGGGGGGGTCAAGGAATTCAGGTAGACATTATTTATAATCATGGTCATTTCTTTTCTTGCTGCCTATTTTGCATAAATTCAAATGTGGCGGGGGGCCATTTTGGAAACCATTTTGTATATATCTCTGGGATCTGGAACTGACCAAAGCTTCATTCTGGTGTCTATAACCCATATTTATTGGAGTCAAAGAATTTAATTTTAAACAGTATTGTACTGTTTGTGTTGTGTTGGGGTCATTTCCTCATGTCTACTCAATTCAATTTGCATATTCAAAATGGCAAAGAGCCATGCACTTTAACCTTAAACTGTCAATCTCAGTATGGTGCATTTGGAGGAAGGCTCATTTCGCGATGTTTTTAAATTACCAAATTTGCAAAGTTCAATGAGCAAACTGATCAAAAGTAGTAACATAGGATTTTTGTCACATCATCCCTCATTTGCATAATTGAAATGGTTGCCAGTTTCATCATCAACCACATGACCTATATCTCCAAAGGCTGAAATTTGCATAATGTGGAAAGTTTCCCAACATGGACAACAGGGCATCGGGCCCTAAATCTCCTTATCATATGAATTGGCAATAACGTCTAGCCCTACGGCCATCTTGGGATTTTTTAGATTCGAATGTCCTTCTTTCTCAGTTTCTTCAAAGATCCTGGATACATGGCACCATTGGACAGCAGTTGTCTGAACACTGAATGAATTTACTCCAGGCTAAAATAAGCAAAAGAAAATAAAAATAAAATAAAATCAAGACCAACCACGATGACAATTTTTGCATACACCTCTAAACACTTCACACGTCTCACCTTTGGTAGTACAAACAATCACTGAAGACCATTTGTTCTGCAGGTACACTGCCCCCCCTGCCGTTGCAAGTTACCTGTTTTGCATTTGCAAACCTATTTCTTAAGGGTTTTATGGGAGGTCTCTTGTCATAAACTGAAAGGTGTGGAGTGTATTTAAAGATACCTCGACTTAATGTAGATTTTCTTCATCCTTATAACCTGAAAATATGTTAATGATTGCAGTGGCTGATCTGGAACTTTTAGAAGTTAAGAGAACCATTAAAGTGGGTATAATGCAATTTGTTGATAAATATTTAATGGACCATTGTGTTTAGTGGAATAATTCAACAGTGCCACCATGGCACCCGTAGGCAACTGAGTTACTGGAGGTCCGAGGTCCCATAAAGGTCAATGTAATCCCTTATATGCCTGAACAAGGGTATTTGTTCTATAGGTCAAACGGGTAAATGATAACAAATCTTTGTGTATGGGTACAGTTTTTAAAGTGCTTATTGTAAATAAAAATATCCTCATTATATTCATCTTGCAAAAAGATTGTAAAAAGTACAATTTGCTATAGACACAGTAGGCCAAGAGTATTAATAAATAAACAATGGAAAGGTGGAAATATTTTCTGACTAATCTTAAATGTCAGAATTGGTGCCGAATGGGTCTAGAATAAATACTAAACGTCCCCCCAAAAAAATCCTCCTTTGTGCATTTTCAAAATAAGGGGGCAAAGTTTGTACAGGGGTAAAACTTACGAAATATTTTTCAATTGTCCCGTAATGTGTTCCAACATTTTTTGTCATGTCCAAGGATTAAAAAAAGGTATAGTTTGCCCTATCTATGGCTTGTAGTTTAATAACTTATATGTGTAAAAAAAGGCTCAAGGAGGGTCAGCCTGGGGTAAATTTTCAGAATGGTCGGATTCTTCTGAAAGATGTGGTCAAAGTAATTCAATCTAGTTGTACACATGAACACCAAATGAATATTTTAAACAGGTGACGGTCATTACTTGCAAAATTACAGAGCCAAGAGTGTGATGGGGTTCTACAGGCTCCTATGGGGGGTCACTGCTTTCTGCTCTTTATGTCAATATTGAATCCATGTAGATAGTTGAATACATTTTTCTGTTTTAATAGACTCTACTAGCAATTTGAATCTGGTTTCAATGAAATTGGATCATTTTGAAATTTTACCCCCCATGTGACCTTGAATATTTAGGTCTGTAGTACTTAAAAACTACAGGTTGTGATTAGGGCCAAACTATCCTTTCTTCAATTGATACCTTGGGACAGACCAAATTTTTGAACCCATTTAAGGACATTCTAAATAATTTTAATTTTTTTTACCCCCTGTAAGCAACTTTTCCCCCTTATTCTGAAAAATCACAAATAGGATTTTCGGGGCCATTTAGTACGGTTATTCAGACACATTCTCTCTCTCTGCACCAATCTGACATTTTTGTGGTCAAAGGTCAAAATAACAAAATTAAAACAGTTAAAAACAAAATTCTGGCTACAGACACCTGGTTTACAGTTAATGTTAGGACAAAATCGGGTTTAAAAGGCCACATAAACAAATAGGTTTGTTTTAAGTTGCAGAGGCCATTTACTTTCAGGGTGACTTCGTAGATATAGCAACTATACCTTTTCAAATTTTTTGTCAAAAACAGATAAATTGCGACTACTTTCAATTGCGCAGGATATTTATAAAAATTTGACCTACAACTTCATTAATTAAACCATCGTACAGGCACATCATCATTGACTTTTACTTCTTGGGAACTAAGGAAGAATTTTCATCATCATACTTTATGGATTCATTTATGAAATTTAATCCTGTAATGTGACCTATGACCTCAATGCCTCAAATTGTTCAAAGGTCAACTAGACACTGTCTAATACGTTCAGTAATAAAATTGCATTATAGTACGCAACTTTACACCCATACTTCGGTCTTCAATGAGGCCGCCTCTCGACTATGTAATACAAATTTTGAGATAAAAAGTGAGGGCTATAACATTCCAATTGTGTAAAGAGAGCGGTCGGAAAAGCACTCAAATAAAAGATATGATAGAAAGAAGTCCTTTTAATATGATTTTGTTAAGATTTGTTGTCAAACAACCGCATAATTGAGAGGGTCTTAGAGATATAATTTTAAACCGTGTTTAACACTAATAAAATGTCCTATAATTAAATAGGATAGTGAAACATGAATGGTAGAATGTAAATTTATTGGTGAATTCCTTTCTAAGAAAGTATTCTAAAATATGTCAAAAGGCAATTGAGATTAATTTGAAGAGGAAAGATAATAGAGCAAAAAGTGTAGAGTCAAGTTTATGCTCAAACGCAGATAAAATGTATATGTTAGCACAAGTTGAAACGTAAAAACAATTTCTCGCCTATTTTCAGATTTAGGAGGGAAATCTACATTACTTCCAGGCGCGGATCCAGGGAGGGGGAGGAGGGGGCGCGCGCCTCCCGGTAATTCTGCAAATTCTTGCAAAATCAGCCCATTTTGAGCTATTTTGGACCAGTTACAGCCTTTCAGCCCCCCGGTAATTTTGACATTTTTCAAATCCTGGATCCGCCATTGACTTCTGTAGGCAATCATTGAATACAATAGACTAAATGCACATAACTAAGTTATTGACTGGTAGCTCTGCCTGTCTCGTGTCCCGAGATAGTCAAATGAAAGTAAAGACTTTAATAACAACCCACTGGTATAAATTGCTCTTATGTTTAAATTCCAGAAAAATATGTTCAGATACTAAGTTATAGTGGTCAAAAGTGGTTCCAAAATGGTCTCCATTTTGAATTCATACAAGTTAAGCATCAAAGAATAAACCAATGATATTATTAATGTTAAAACAGAATTACTTGATCTGGAAAACATGGGTATATAAACCAAAAAGAAACCTTTACCATTCTCAGATCCCAAGATATAGTAAAACGTGGTTCCAAAATGGCAGCCATGTTGAATTTATGTAAATAAGGGAAGAATAAATTACCCAATTGTATAAATAATATTAAAATTGAATTCCTTGACCTCTAAAACCTGGGTATAGCCACCAGAATTAAGTCTGTACAAATTTCAGATCCCAAGATATAGGCAAAATCAGTTTGAATGGCGGCCATTTTGGAATTATGCAAATTAGACATTGTTCCACTCCTCCGATTTCAGTAAACTTTTGATATGTTGTTTTGTAGCCTATTCCAAGTTAAATACAAATAGAGCTGTTTCTGTTGCAATTTGTTTTGGGTTGACCCCTTATTTTTCATATTTTGACTGGACTATAAGAACTTTTACCAATTGTTTTGGACATTCCAAATTCTTGAACCAATGTGGATCACTTGATCTACAATCTTGTCCCCTCACATTACTCAATCCAAATTGAGTTCATATTTTGCTCATTACCCAGTGAAAGTTTAGGCCCATGAAATATGTTTCCTTTTGATGTTATGAACAAAACATGTCTCCAAATGCACACACTTGATGAACTTTGACTACTTATCCCTAAAAAGTTAATTCTGGGCAACTTTAGTGTATGTTCTAATATTTCTGTAGAAGTCTTTTAGGAATTTTTACCCAATGACCTCTGGATGACATTTGACCTCCTAACTATTAAAGGTGCAACGAGAGATACCCAAATATTGTGTCATAATAGTAATTTCATATAGATTAGACACTCAATAGATTTGATTTTGATTTGCTTATATTTCAATAAAAAACAGGCTGAATTTTGTATTTGCTCCTATACGAAATTAGAAATTTCACAATTTTTGTACCCAAGAAACATTTCTCAGCCTAATCCTTTCAGATGGGAATGGAAAGCTTTACATCAGGGCAAAGATCAGTACTTTCGACTTTTTTAGGGACACCTGATATGTGAAATCTCTCGTTGCACCTTTAACACCCAATACCACATTCCATAAGAATCATTCTAAGTTGAAGGAGGTCACATCTGAAAAAATATTAAATTTCGAATTTTTGACAGAAGTTGACATTAGATATGCTACAATTTGCTTAAAGCCCATTAAAGGTGGGTGACCGGATGTACAACCTCATGACTTGGTCTTCAACCTCATTCCCCCACTTCACCCATCAAAATTTAAATTTTGGTCAGAAAAAAAGTTTTTCATTACCTAAGAGAAATTTAAGAGCTTTTAAGGCAAATGTTTCCTTTTGAAGTTATGAACAAAACGGCTACAGATAACAGTGGTCGACCACACTCGCTGACACACACACTGTCCTTAGGGGCATTTTGGCACCCATTTTTGCTTCTACTTTCCCAAAACAGTGAACAATTTAAGTCAGAACTAGTTAAAATCAGATGGTTGTTGGTTGGGATATGCTGCGTCAGCACTATGATATGGAGAATAAGATTATGAGAGGTCACCCACCTTTTATCAAAACCTTTTTGCGGAAAAGAATGTTGTATTGTGCCACCACTTATTCAGCAGGCCTCAATGAATAATAAAGGCACGTTAAAGGATGTGGGGCACCAGACCGGGGGGGGGGGGGGTCAACTTTTTCAGGTAGGTCGAGGGATGTGCACGGACCCCCGATTCCGAACTTGGGGGCTTGCGAACTGATTGTGTCTCCGAAAGTAGGGCTTGTAACTAAATTTGCGAAATTTGCAGGCTTGGGAGCTGAATTTTTGTTAAAATTCGGCTTCTGAGACCAACATTTTCTGAAAAGGGGACCTTAAGAACTGAATTATGCTTCAACTGGGGGTAACTTGTTTTTCTTATCATGTGCAAACACAGTGGTTCTCAAATATGATCCAGCCAGAATTGGCTGATCTAAGGTTTCCTTGCAGAAGTGGGACTACCTGGAAGTAGATCAGTACAACATATGTGGTTGTGGAATAGAACCACAAAAAATGGAACATCTCTTGGTCTGCCCACTGTTGGAACAACAATGCACAGACAAGGACTTTGCGGAATTCAGTGAAGCAGCCAGAATATGTAACTGATTTTCTTTGAGATACTCACTTTCTGGTGTGGGACAATGCAACACCATTTGCAAAATTAAGACTTCCAGCAACCTGACGGGCTTCTTTGCCATCATAATAAACGACACTGCCTGTGGTTAGAAAAAGCAGGAGTTCCACAAGTCGTATTGGTACCCGATCACTGTAACCATCATTAGTCATGTAAAACGTATCGGGACTGGTTGCTACTATATTATTTGGCCTGAAATTAAGAGAAGTGTATACCACAGAGTGTGAAGCAGTCCCAAATAAAAACACAGCTCTTGAAAGTTTCATTTGTTATGATAAAACCTGGATAAATCAAATAACATCAAGGGCAATGTACAAAATTTAATTGCAAGAAAACAAGATTTTTTTCACAGAAATGTACATATAGTTTTACACAGATCTCTATGGAAATTAGGCAACAGAGGGCACTATAACATACAGATCAATGATCTTTATAGGTCAAAATGGCCACAATCTCATAATGGATTTGTTACCCTACTTATATCAGTTGTCAGAATTGCATCTGAGCTCATTGCAGATATATCTGAAATATTCAGGTCACCCAGGTGCTTGTATTGTATTCTCCTCATGCTTGGATGATCTGGAGGTAAACAAGGCATTTCTGTAAACTGACCCATCTGACACACTTTTTTCTGACACACTTTCACAGAATAAAGCACATGTTTATTCCATTAAGGTTTCGAATTCATAAGTGTGTCAGAAAGAAAGTGTGACAGATGGGTCAGGTTACGGAAACTCCCGGTAAACAAAGTCCATTCAAGATAATTTACGTTCTGTGAAAGGTTCATATTATGCCCTTTCA
>JAMKCH010041786.1:0-12905 GCA_023653785.1 Ophioderma brevispina
GCTCAAAAACTTGTGGCGCGGTCTCTAGAAGTTTTTAAGAATTCACAATAACGCTGGGCGGGCCAACATGATCAAAAGTTGGACAACACAATAAAACAAACCGATAATAAATAAACATGCCGAACCCTTACGAAATGTATATCTGACGTCGAGTCAACTGTTTGAACAGGTGATGATTCTTGAGCATGAGCTGAAATGTATTTGCTTGCGATACCGCGAGGTTCACCCCTGCTGATTGCAAAAGAACGGTAATTCCCCAAGAACTGAAAAATTCCATCAATCTTGCAGCTCATGACCACAACATATAAACAGATAAATTGTCCCCACATTATTTCTTTCTGATCGCCAATTTTGCAATACCAGTTAAGATTCCCAATAATTACTTTTTATAAAATTAGCTTTCATTGTATCAAATTTCGCCGCCAGGCCACATGCGAATGTATCTTGCATGCAGACGGCCATTACTATTATTTCATGATAAAATGACAATTCTAGCAATTCAAACACACAATGATTTTTTTTTTTTTTTTTTTTTAAAACGGTTTTTTAATTTTATTATAAATGATTTTTTTATAAAATAATCCCTACTTAATTTCGTGTGTTTATCTTGTTTACTTGCAATTGTCACCCCCCCCGATTAAAACATATGAATGGAACTGTTGTTTACTCCTGGAAATGTTTGGATTGACCATTTAATTCCTGGGGTAAGGTAGTTGCTTTATTGTAAATACTCAATCGGGAAAGAACAAATTTTAAAAGCGGCTAAACAATTGCTTCGGCGAAAGTTGTTCTTTCAATTTCAAATGAAGTATTAATCAATCACATTATTTTTTTTTATGGGGCCACTTTTTGATATGGTATTGGTATTCTATCAAATTTGTAGCTGCACACTTTACAACTTGGCTCCAGTTCGTCAAAACGTTTATACTGTCTGCAACAATTATCGACGGACATGTCATGTCATTGATCCTGTACCTAGCTCACTTCATGCGTCACTGCAAAATAAAAGTGTACACCAAACGGACTTGAAGATGTTGTGCATTATGAATCGATTGGGACCTGGGAGTAAATGTATGTCGTCATTGGATCACAAAAGAAGACTACTTGATTGACATTGACAACAAGGTTCCTGGTCGGCTCCTAGCCGCTTGTATCGGATAAGAACATAAAAGCGCTAAACAATTGGCCTGAACGAGTTGGCACTGCTGATTTATTGGCCAATCTTTGCGGCATTTTGGGGTCTTTTGTTCAATAGTTTTAAAGAGGGTCGCGTAGGGAATTATCGGCTGGGATCACGGATTATAGGGGACAATTTTCCATATTTTATAACATAACAATTTATTATTTACACTTATGTATCCTGGATATTGTTGTCTACCATGACCCTTTAGGTGCGTTATTATGCCGATTCGCACATTTTCAGCGCTGATTTGGCGCGGAAAATACTGATTTTTTGGCGCGCGGAAAACCTGATTTTTTTTGGCGCGCGGAAAAACGCGGATTTGCCGAAAATCGTGCGCAGAAATCTTGTTTTTCTCCAATGCGGATTGTCCCGACCCTAAGCCCATGCAAATCAACATTTGGAATGAAAAGTGTGCAAATTGGTCTAAAATGATCCAAAAAAAAACGGCTGAAAATAGATAAAAGGGCAGAAATTGGTACAACAAGGTAAATGCATTCCTAAACCATGAGGAAAAAACTGGCATCCCTGCATAAGGTTCCAACAACTGCTGAAGCACGCTCAAATTACCAATGCAACAGGGACACCAAAATGTTCTTTTAAATTCCTCATTGAAGTGCTTCAGAATCTAAAACTGTTTTTCAAAAGGTGTTTTTAAAATGATTTTAATCATGTACTTAACAAAAAATACAAACAACATTGAAATACGTCATAAAGAACTGTGGGATAATTCAAATTTGTTTCCACTTTTGATATAGGAAATACAGTTATACGTTACTTAAAAAGTTAGATTTTAAGCTTCGGATGTTGAGCTGCAATGCGGTTACCACACAGCTGTTTTGAAAGTTTCATTTATCAAGGATAAAAAGAATAAAACAAAAATATCATGGCGACACCACTTTTGACAATATTTGGAGTATTTATTCCACTAACTCATCCTGTGTAAATTTGATGAAAATTCCAATTGCGGGCCAATATGAGTTTCAAGAAATTTTTAAATTAACCGGGCTTTCTATGGAATAGGCATATAGGGTGGCTATAACATTCAAACCATTTAGGAGGAAAATCACATCCCTTGAGGCTGTTTTTGTCAATTTATTGTATAAAAAAATTAGAGCCTGTGATATTAACATTTAATTATGTGCTTGGCAGTCTGGGCCTTACGTCCAGGGTTTTCTGTTTATAGCTGTCCTCCAGTGTTGTTTTGTTTTTGGCTGCCTTTTTTTATGTTGTTCCTTTTTATTTTGTTTTGATTTTGTTTTTTTTTTTTCTTTTTTTTTTCCTTACTGTTGTTGGCCCAAAAACTCAGTTTGAGTATAGGTGCCAAGTCAAACCATTCAACCTACCAACCAACCACCAACCACCATTCAACCATGACAAATTGATGACATGACAATGTGACGCATGTTTTTTCAGAACGAGTATCGAGCTGGCGAATTCAGTACCCGTGACTCCAAGCTTCCAGGCGGGACTCGGTTTCCTGGGACTCGCTTGCAATACTACTGATTAGATGGTTAATTTAAAGGTGCGTGTCTGATCGTCTTGGGACCCCTGATTTACCCGGAAGTGGTATCGATTATGATATCAGATATGAAAGGCCGTTATTGTTATCATTGTCCGAAATAATTTAGCATCAAATCCATTTTATCATGTAATTACTGACTAAGGGCCACACATTACCAGAAGCTTTTAGCTTCTTTCTTGATTGACAGGTTACCTGGTCAGGCCCCTAGCTTCTCGATCGATAAGCTACCCATTAGGAGAACTCAGTGATTCAATATTTCCACCAAATCTTTCAACATGCCAGTTTATTCCAGATGAGGTATGCCGAATTCATAGGGCCGGCAGGTAGCAGAATACTAAATTCTTTCCCAGATTTCTGCAGATGTCTCCACTCAGGCGTCACGGACATGAGCGTTGCAGTTCGTCCGTACCTACTTCCTACAACGCTACGTGCGATTTAGTGCATTGAAAAAAGCCACCAGGGGGGTGCGCAGCGGATCCGATGCGGATATAAGCAAAAGCAGAATCAGTACAAAAAAACAGGCAAGATTGACCTTTGTGAGGTAGTCCTAAATTAGATTGAGATTACAGTAGAACTTGAGTGTTGAAAGATAAAGAATCCCACTCAAACCCCACTCAAACCACTCAACCCACTCAAAGCTAAAAATCAATAACACTACATGCATATGGGAGTCCCACGCATTTGGGTTTTTTTTTAAAGCTTCACAAATCCCACTCAAAAACCCACTCAATCCGCCTCGAGTGAATTTTGAGTGAATATTGAGTGAATCACTCGATTTTTGGCAAGAACATTTTTGTCCTGTACTGTACAACCGCACTGGCCATAAAACTGTGCTTATCTAATATCAATTTAGGAAATCATTCTGGTTAAAAGAGGCGCTCCAAAACATTTTCAATCATATTTGCACTGCGCTGCCGCATCTATTCCCCGATTTTTCAGTTGAAACTTGTGGCTTTAGGTGTATCTCCCTTGGACCATGGCAGACAAACTACCTGTAATAATGCTGTAATACACTAATGCGGATTGTTCTCACTGGGGAGGCCTCCGATACATGCGACAAACATATTATTCATACCTGGCATAGTTCTGCTAACATTTTCATTAAAAAAAATCTTATTTTAAGTAAAAAGCATTGTGAATGCTATAAACGTACCAATGCATTACGTAGAATTAGGTTGTAGCAGCAGGGTTACCACTAGGTTTGAAAATAGTGCGTTCTACTGGATGCAAATGTGTTTCCCCAGGTTGAAAAAGTGAGTATACTTCAATTTATATGCGCGTGTCAAGTTTTACAGGTTTGAGGCAAATGTTAGAATGCTTGGTGTTTTACACTACTGCAAACAATCCATAAAACATCCAATTCCAAAAGTTAATTATCTGATGACCCTTAAACTCCAAAGAACTTCATGGAGTACCTTGAGGCTGAATACTCTTTGGGACAGTGAAAGAGGGTGAGTGAACTTAAAAACAAAAAAACTAAATACAGTCAAATTTGAACTATATTTATTTTCCAGATTTGCTTACATGCACGTTAATAGTACCAGAAATAATTTATTTGTTTTGAGTGAAAATGAATAATATTGTGTTTGGAACATGTGCCAGAGCAAACCCTGTGATTTGTGTTGTTTTTAGTGGCTATTTTTTTTTGCATCCACATAGACGCAAAATTTTACTCTATCGAGACCCCCAAAAAAAGGTGCGTCCACCTTGGAAAAAGTGCGTCATAGACGCAAAAACGCACCTACTGTGAATCCCTGTGTAGCAGGCGTGTAATTAAAGCTTTTTCTGGGATTTTGTGGTCATAAGTAACTCATGAACTTACGCACATGACGTCACGTCACTCTGCAGTCCATGTTCGATTTAGAGGGTTTTTACATGCACAGATGATGTAACATTTGCTCTGTGCATGTAAAATTCTGCCTGTGCATGCAAGATTTTTGTGTTATTCATATATTTCCTTAAAAACTCCGTTGGATGGCAACTTTTTATTTTCTAAATCGAACACTACTCTGCACGTACACGTAACCAAAATTGCCCCCAGACCTCCCCCCCTAATACGAGTGACTTAAGCGCACTGGGCGCTAAATAGTCTATACGGTACACTATGTTGACATGACATTGTGACTGTCATACAATACTGATACTCAGTCATCATGGTCATAGACATAGACTGCCTTCAAAGTTTCTGTCGTGTCACATACCAATACGGTATACGTTACCAATTACCATGGTACATGACGTATCATGGTATGTTATTTACATTTATTTCTTAAAGCAGGGGTCGATTTAGAAAATAAAATCTACATGCACATGTTAGCTTTTTTCCCAAATAAGGGCTGAAAATACAGAAAAATAACATGCACAGAGGAAAATTCACATGCACAGAGTCAATATTACATGCACTGGTGCATGTGTGCACCTGGGTAAATCGAACCCTGTCTTAAAGTTAAAGGTCCATGGTCCGATCGCTAATATAGCCTCGTCCCCAGAGACCCCAGATTTTACCGGAAGTGGTCAAAAGTTTGGTATCAGAAGAAGGCTGTTATTTTTCTCATAAGATGAAATCTTAGGGTTAAAGGTGCAACGAGAGATTTCACATATCAGGTGTCCCTAAAAAAATTGAAAGTACTGATTTTTGCCCTGATGTAAAGCTTTCCATCAAAAATAACCCCATCTGAAAGGATTAAGCTGAGAAATGTTTCTTTGGTACAAAAATTATAAAATTTCTAATTTCGTATAGGAGCAAATACGAAATTCAGCCTATGTTTTATATTGAAATATAAGCAAATCAGAATCTCCTTTTTTCTCTCTTTTGAGACATTTCTGTAGCCAAATACAAGGTAAGAAATCTACTGAGTGTATAGTCTATATGAAATTACTATTATGACACAATATTTGGGTGCCTCAAAAATCTCTTGTTGCACCTTTAAATGAATGTTATGAGCGAAAATATGCCCCATTTGGTTGACCAATAATAATTTTACACAGTACTCTATGGGGATTTTAAAATCACATTTTAGCTCTAACTTAAAAATGGGTTGAAATATCCATGAGAAACATTACAGATCATGGGGGTTTTCACTAGTTCGCAATGCAACCCTTAATATACGAGCAAATCAGACGCATTCTTTAATCGGAATGACGTTTTCGTTATGGACCCCTCTATTTTAGGTTTGCAATAGTGTACTTAAAAACGTGTAGCAGCAGTATACAACTCAGATAAAGTTACTCACCCAAGTTGTTGCTAATGTCCAAGGTTATAATACATTTGATTCTTGAAACCTTTGATGTGCAAAGAGCCGCGAGTCAAAATGACTTGTGACTACGGGAATTTAGAGTATTGGGAAAGGAAATCCGACTTGGCCGACATTTGAGATGCTTTATGTTAAAAAAGCCGCGGGTCAAAATGACGCTCGGCAATTTTTCTCGCGGGTCAGAATGATAAGTCAAGAGTCAATGACACGGAACCTCGGGTCCCTGAAATCCCTGAATACAAATCATCGACAATGATTTGAAAAAAAGGCTTAGAAATAAACAAAATACATCTACAATTTGCTTTCACATGTTGAGTAATGGCGCTAGTATTGTGGCTGTCGTCACTGTTGTGGAACTATACAATTATATAATGGAAGGATTTCCCCTGAATTTTGTATAGATTACTAATTATGAATTGTATGCATTATGATAAAAGACCTTCTCAGGTACGGTAAGTGTGTGCCAAGTTGTTTTACGAGCAAGGATAATAATTAGCTCTCCGAATATTTGCGAAACCTTTTTTCTTCGGAGCCTATTCATTTACACGTACAGTACTAGGGTTGTTGTCGCCAAGGCTTTTTGTCGGACCATATTGTCGCGGACATGGCATTTATGTTGCTGTCGACAACGCCGGACTTGATTGTCGAAAAAAATTTAGTTTAAAAAATTACCCTCTATAAAGCTTGAACCTCGCATATATTTAGCGATTTCCTCACAATTTTGTATTATTTTTCAGCTATCTTTTAAGGGGGCGGTCGGCGTTGCCATCTTTTTTTGCAAACAAATACCAGTTACCACTGGAATGTGTGCTACGGACGGGGAAATCCCGTATGACGTCAGTCGACTCACTCGACATATGGCCGAGCAATCGCGAAATATTGCTACCCTTGGAAATCCTTTTACTTATGACGTACGTCGCACGTGACTCAAGACGGACTAGTGCGACGAGCCGACTTTCGGCACTAATCGGAAGTCTGAATAATGTCAAAAGCGACAGAAGAAAAAGAGTAGTAACTTCGTAAGTTACAAGGTACGGCCACGGTAGAAGAAGTACTATTTTCAGATCAAAATCTTACAATTTTGTACGTAAAATGTAAAGATTGGCACCGTTAAACCCATGTCATATCTTTTCAAGACAATATGGTTGGAATTAAAAGTTATTTTGCTGGCGGTAGCGATGTTCTGGGTGCTGAATTTGTTTCAATCACTCACTCAAATAGGCCCATGCGCTCCGTATTACACGTTGCGTGACAGAGTCAGGTACAATGCCAAACCTGAACATGGCGAACTCCTAGTGACGTAAAATCGTTAGACTTTTGGCGACACGTTGTAGACGTCGGATCTTGAAATTTGACGATTGTCGACAATAAAAATCCTACTCGACAACAACCTATACATTACAGGTTATTGTATATGGAAGTGCTTCTACTGTGATGCGAGTACGCCCAAATAAAAACGTTCATCATGGTAAGAAGTTCCTTTTACTAGTTTCCACCGTTTGGGGTGAGGCTTCTATATAGTAATCAATAACACTTTATGTACTTAATTCGGGCCACCCCCCTTTATAAAACCTAAAAACGATACCTTCCACAGCGGCAGCGGTCACAGGAGAAAAAGGCAATGAAGTGAATGACTTTGAAGCTTGAAGAATGGAAGAGTCAAGTAATAAGTAGTGTGGGCAGACGAGTGTGGTGGCAATGCACCCTAAATATACGAGCACATCAGACGCATTCTTTAATCGGAATGACTTTTGTTATGGACCGCTCTATTTTATAGGTTTGCAGAATAGTGTACATGGTAACCTAAAAACATATTATCAGCAGATTTATTGAATTATTGAACGCCCCCAATACACTCGGATAAAATTTCAATCACCCGTTGTTTTTGACTATTGTCCTGTATATAAATCATCTACATTGATTTGCAAAAAAGGCTGAGAAATTAACAAAATGTCATTTATTTGCTTTAAACACATGTTGAGTAAGCGCTAGTAGTAGTAGTACAAATGTCAGTAGTATCAGCCGCTGTTGTCACTGTGTGGAACTACACAATTAAATATGGAAGGATTTCCCCTATTTTATATCTCAGAATTACTAATTAGGATTTTACATCTGGCCCATTTCACAATTAGGCGCCACTTTTTTTGTTGTCAACTGAGGGTTAATTTTCAAGTGTCAAGTTTGTTACTACGCTCTTTTTTCTACTTGCCCAGGCTACCGGTTTTCATAAATATACCTCTGGCTAGCTTACTTGTTCACCCCTCTCAAATAAAATTCAAGTTCGTGTTTATTTTGGGGTAAATTTTTGTTGAAACATGAATTAAAAGTACAAATGAATAATGTACATAGACTTGTCCTATAATTACAATGGACATTGGGTAACAGAAAGTATGCCCCAGGTTTCCTCTAGGACAAATTTAAAATTTGGTTGTTATTTCACAGACATATGGCAAATTTCAGGTGTATTTTGTGACTAAAATGGGAATAACTGCTAATAGTTACTTCACACTGAACTAATCAATTTATTATATGGCTCTGATATTCCAAAAAATGGGTTAAAGCCTTGGGTATTAGGTAAATGGGACAAATCAATGCCAGCTGGCCAGGATAATAGATAGTTGAAATATCAATGTTGTAAAAATTGGATGTGCTAGACATGTTACGGACAACTAATGATGTTTTGAATAAAAGTGTTTTCAACCAAGAATGTTTGAGATTAACATTTATGAGTTCGTACAACAGAGTAGAATATTTCAAAACACTTGGGAATCAGGCAGTATATTGGGCATTTTTAGGGGTGGATTGACATTTCTTTCTTGTGAACGGACAATGTGTCATTATGAAAGTAGTTGTTTAATCTGAGAATTATGTTATGGGCCATGCGTTTTGAACTGGGTAAATTTTCGTGTGACATCAAAAAGTGACTTTTTTACTTCGAAAAAATGTGCCGATTTCCGGTCGGCATCATTATTAGAAACATGTATGCTGCCATAGGAAAAAGTATACATATTCTGAAAGAAATTTAACAAGGAATCCAAAAATGGCATTATTTTTCATGTAGGTCAATGGTCAGGAGGATATTGCTGGAAAAGTGAGAACAAAATTTATGAAAATTTTTGAAGTTCAGGAATATTTTTTTTTTGTCTTACCCCTACTTTAAAGAGACACCATATTTGACCTTTACAGACTTCGAGCTTTCTGAAAATACTTTTACTATGCTACCTCATAGATTTTTTTTGCGACAACCTGTTTTCGGTATGTTCAGACTAATACATTTTTGGCTACATCTTAATGAGATTTTACTATCTTATAATACTCGTAAGTGTAAAAGCATGTTATTTGTCATTACACTCAAGTAAAATAATTGATGTAAGGATAAACAATCTATGATTACCGTCCTAACAATCAGTACGTTTTAAACTTTATGAAATTCTGAAGTCATCTTGGCAAATGGAGCACATGAAGTAGCATTCATCTACTGACTTGAGAAGATACAACTCTGGTGATTTGCTTTTTTAATCCACGCCTATATAAAAAGATACTCTTCTTGGGCACTATTGCCTTCCCTTTTTAGTTCGTAATCACACCATCTCATTTTGGTTTTTGTAGAGCTATCGTAATAGCCATAGTATAGTGATAACTTTTGCACCATGGAAAAATGAGTGTCCATATGCTGGAGCATGGGTAGTTTCAGTCAGTTCAATAACGCCATCCGATGTAACATGAAAAAAGAAAATATTCCCTTTTGCTGTATGATGATGGTTTCAGTGCAATGGCAGAGTCTGCTCATATTAAGTTTGTAATTAGGGAATCATTGTCACTGTATGTCTCCTCATCAGGTTCAGAAATTCCCCAAACTCTTGGATGCGTGGAATGCTATAACATGTAAGGTTCCTTGTCTTTATTTTCTCATCAATGCTTTGTGATGACACACTGTGTAGTTTCCTTGTTTCATTCACAGTTGCATATTGTTACCCGAGTTTTTCACCTTTTATAGACTCTTTAGGTATAAAAAAAGAAGCGCCTTTTGTTCAGAGCCTTATCTTTACCTATATTGTCATGAACAGTGTTTACATCGTACTCCCAGGTTTTTATTTTTAGTATAATATTTGTCAAAATGGACTATAATGCATTTTACTAACCAAGTACAACATCAACAGCAAAAGAAAATGTTCAGATTTCGCCGTACATTTTTTAACCCCGCGAATCGCTATCTGCTCAGGATTCCACAAACAAACTAAAAGTTAAGTTGCTATTATACTTACAATCAATAATAACATATGTTCACATCCATTGATCAAATAAAACACAAATTAAAGCTGTATTTCAAACTTTCAGGGGCATCTTAAGCTATATTTTTCAAATTTTACAGGTCACAATGCAAAGCCCCAACCTGTTTTTAATTTATGCTAAAAATAATAAGGAGACAGATCATGCAAGTTGTTTAAGTTTTTCACTATCGTAGAAGTTTCCAGCGTAAAACACAGATCAAATCAAAAAGCACCCAAAAAACAAGTTTGAAAAAATCCAAATGTGGCCATCGGACCTTACGTGTTTGGAGTATCACCCATTTTAAGTAGTGTTGCCAGCCTTATTTAAGGTATGGTGCCAGCCTTAGTTGTAACAGTCTGGCAGCAGTCATTTAAAATGATATTAAAATCATTGCTTGTGTTACAAATTTAAGTGGGCGTATTTTTGATGTTTGTTTTTTTTATTGGTTTAAAATTCAGTAAAAAAATAAAGTTCACACGACGAAACGACCGAAATTCCGCGCGAATCCATGCATAACTGCTTTAGGAAAATGTACACAACGTGGTATCTTCGTGGTGTTTTGTTCTTACTTCCACTGTCATGAAACTGGGGTACGAGCATTTTAAGTACGTAAAGTTTAGTCTATTAATTCACATCAGGCCCTAATTTATTAATTAAAAAAGAGGGGTACAATTCATATAGCATGTATACTTCGCAATATTAAACGGGAAATTATTTAATGCCAAAACATCGCTAACTATGTGTGGGTCCTAATGGACATGACCGCGAGAGCTGCACTTGTGGCCGCGATTTGAGGGATGAATGTCACAACTCCGACGCGGCCTGGTACTACAACACATTTAATTATGCTTCAGAAACAACAGTAAAAAAACAAATGAAAGTTGTACATAATTAAGCAGGTTTGCTGATGAAATCAATCGAGAGATAGATGGTGGATTTTCTTGTTTGTGTTCAGAACTTTGGACGATATGTGCTTGACACAGTCACACCAATGCTATGTCCCGTCGCGATGTTGCGAAAGGAGACTGCCCTTAGCCGGGCCCCTGATATAATCGTCACTTTCCCGTTATTTCATCTTTAAAACCGGCTTTAGAATATACTTTACTTGTTTTCAGTTTAAAATATTACTGTAAAACTTATATACTGCGTCCGTGCTTGGCGGTGCGGTATGCGGTACTCCCGTCTTTCAACGCTGTGTAGACAGTTGTATAGCACGCGTGATAGATAGCACGCTGTATACCAACGCCCAGCGATCGACCGCACCGCCCAGCCCCCCGGGAATACACGCTTAAATGCTTCAAGCTTCGCATAGTAAACTCCACTGGGTGATACGTAGCAGAAAAAGGTGGTAGGCCGCGAATCCAAATTGTCGATTTTGTAGAACTGATTTTATAATGAGCTCACATATATTTTATCAGCCAATAATTGCCAAATGTACTAAGTACCTTGAATTCATTTTTGCTGTCAGTTGTACATATTAGGTTGAATTTTAGGCAAAAGCTCGAAGAGATTGGAAAGAGGATGCATGAAGTTCGTTGAACCTCCCGCGTCTTATCGCTGTCAAATTCTCAAAGAACTCCCGACCGCCGACAATGTCTTAACTTCCTTTGTGTGGCTTTGTACTATTTTATTTTAGGGTGTACAATTTTCTTGGGTGGAAAATGGGGGAAAATTTGATAATAATTTAAATCATAATATGTTGTAAAATGAGAAGAAACTTGGCAGGTTTTGCATGCCTTTGCCCGGTGCCAATGCCATTGTTTACGTACACATCCATTGTCTTTTTGTTCGAGCTGATACCTCTGTGACGTCATTATCAATGCGCCCAAGTTCTATCGTTCGTAACTTCAGTGAATAGATAGGCCAAAGTACCAACTTTAACTAAAAAAGTAGTGTTTGAGGATTAATTTGCTGCGATTTTTAAAACTTTAACCCTAAAACTGACGCGGCCGAGTGGAAACGAGAGGCAACGAAACGTGGTACCGGCGGAAAAATCTTTTCGTTGCATCTGGGCCTTCAAACATTTTTGGTCGCGCAAATGACTCTCATTGGCTTTCATTCATGCATTTGGGACGTCTTCCCCGAAGATACGTGAGTTGTTTCGTTGCATCTGGCCGTCTTCCGGGAAATTACGCGATGTTTTTTCGTTGCATCGGGTCCGTCTTCCGGGAAAATGACGCGATGCGTTTGATTGCATCTCGCCGTTTTCCCGCAGAAGATCGAATTTGGCGCGTGCTTCATTGCATCTCGGCCTTTTTCTCCCCCCCCCCCCCCTCCCCGGCAGAAGACGAATTTTTGGCGCGATGCGTTTCATTGCATCTCGGCCGTTTTCCTCCCGGCAGAAGATCGAACTTCGCGCGATTCGTTTCATTGCATCTCGCCGTTTTCCTTCCCCCATTTCCCCCCCCGGCAGAAGATCGAACTTGGCGCGATGCGTTTCATTGCATCGCGTCCGTTTGCCCGGCAGAAGATAGACTTGGTGCAATGCGTTTCATTGCATTTGGGACGTCTTCGCAAAATGCCGGGTAAATAGACGCTTTGCTTTCATTTGCATTTTGGGGCTACCGGAAAATTAAACGCTTTGCTTTTCATTGCATTTGGGGCCGGGGGCCGTTACGGGAAAAATGACGCGTTGCGTTCATTTGCATTTGGGCGTTTACCAGGCTAAATATTG
>JAMKCH010041787.1:0-13123 GCA_023653785.1 Ophioderma brevispina
TGGAGGTTATTATTTTGACAAGTGGCACTTTAAGACTAGGTTCAAGACAAATTGATTGGTCATGAGGGGCCTCTGATGCACCCTACTACCCACTGGAGATAGCTAATCTTATACTTTATCAGCACGTTGCAAAGAGAGATTATAGCTGTCGCAAACAGTAAAATTCCAATTTGCCTTTATTGTCCCCCCTCAAAACAATGTCATACATTCTGCACCAAATTCTGTTGACATAAGTTTGAGGGGGTCCTTGCTTAATATTTTGTGGCAGTTTTTGTCATTGTGGTGTCTAAGTGTCGTCTCAAGAGTAACTGTCTTCAAAAAGCCCTATTCATGTATTCAGTTTTGAAAAGAATTCCCATGAAACAACACAGGAAACCTGAACTTTGCAAACTGGGTATTAACTTGCACATTCACTTTTTACTATATAATTCATTAGCATGATTAAGTATTATAATTCCTTACCAAACAAAGACCCAAGCTGAATTGTCCATACCAAGATCAGTGCTAATACGGTGATGATTACTGATTTCAATTTTGATTGTTATAGTTCTACAAGGTCAAACTTGGATTCAAAGTCGTAAAACTGCACTTGAATACCCAGGATTGCAAAGTCAAATGTCTGTTGACTTTTAGAGTCTTTGTCAAAGACCGCCTGCATTTTATCCAACCAACCGCGAGCGCGCAGAAGGCGCTTGTCGAACGCCGAGCGTGAGGCCGAGCGGAGCGAGGCGTCCTTTGCGCAAATTGTATTTCCCCTGTGCAGCATAATGTGGTCATCAAAGTATCGTTCGTCATCGTAAGCACCGCCCAATTCCATCGATTACAACGTTTTCAGATACTTGTCAATATCGATGACGTCGCCCATCAAAATTACCATAATCGGATTTTTGCACTGGCCTAATTAGCATACGATTCAAACAAAATCACTCAACGATCACTACTCGACTAAGTTCTTGAAGCTGCGAGAGCCAGCGAGTGATTCCCCGTGGTGATTCCGTACGGTATGAGGATGGTCCGATGGGCTATTTGTAGCCCAGCTCGTGCAGAAATAAAAAGTCCCCAGTAAAATTTATTCCCACCTTCCCCTTCAACGAAACCCTGAATATGAAGACTAGACCGGGGGCATACGTTAGTATTTAAAATCAAATTTTCGTACTGCAGTGACCAGTCACAAATTGCCACTGGCACATACATGACAAGTGATGTTGAATAACTTATGAAAATGATGAATCCTGACCCTCGTATCATCCATGCCACGCAAATGTGACGTGTGGTGGTGAACATCCAAATTCAGGGCCAGTATGATAAAATGAAGTCTAGTTCACAAATTCACACATCCAGAGATTTAGGGGACAAAAAAACTCACCTCCCTATCTAAGACAAAAAGAACTTACCTCGGGAACTTGGCATGAGCATGATGAATTGACAGCACCTCCAACAATTTTACTGCACAATTAAGGCTAAACTTTCGACCGAACCATGGCCTGGCTGAGGATGCAAGAAAACTACGTGGACTACAATTCAACATTGTTTCACTACAAACCGTATTCACATTATAGTAATCGTATCACATCAGTACACGGAGCCGTAGCTTCACTCTCAGCAACAGTAACGTATGCTAGCTTGAATAATCCCTACACCGCCGCATGATCCCCTGGCAATGATCCTCACAGTGACAATATTCATCCACCATGATTTTCAACCGGGCGTTGCAGCCACAGTGTTGCCATTTACATTCCCAGCTATAAACAGCTGTATCAGGAATCCTGGCTGTATTCGCTTTGTTTTGAATCGTTACAAAAAACAACCCCAATAATGGAAAACTGGGGATTATTGATCAGTTCCAAATAACACTCGTATCAGGAACTATTTTAGCGAACGATGACTCATCATTGACCAATCAACGGTCGCTATAGTTTCGGAAGAAAAGATACTCCCAAATCAATGAGTAACAAAGAAAAGGTAATGGGAGCGAAAAGGGCCTTTGAGTACGCCGGACCTTTGAGCGGGCCAGGGAGGGCGGACTCGCACGAAAGTGAATAAATAATCAAAGCCTTGATAAAAGCTAGGTACATTTTCATGGGGAACGTTGTCTGATATTAGTTGGAAATGTTTAAATTCTTTGAAGCCTGTTTACCTACCTATTGCAGTTAGACAACCACGTTGAAACTTTGCACACAACGTCAGCAGGGGCCCCTCCTAACCATATTTCAAGCAGAATTTGGTGCAAATGTCCCTGCATTGATATTTTAGTAGGGGGGTCCACGTCCAAGGTTAATTGGGGACTTTTTTTGCTTTTGTTGCGACAGCTAAAAATCTCTTCCCAATAAAGCTGATATAATTAAGCTTGTACACACGGTTAGTATCAAAGATAACTTCCATCACCCATATTTGGGGAGGTATTCACTTTTAACTTTTTGACTTATGGTCCCACCCAAAGGATGGGTCCGAGTGTTTTATTTTGGGGCCATTTTTAGCCCGTATGTTAAATTGGGGCAAGGTGCATTTTTTCTGTTCCATCTTTCAATCTGTCAGCAAGGTTAATTCAGAATGCAAGTTTTTGAAGGATCTGAGGGGTGTAGTTCTTACTTATCTGTTCTGCCCCTCTGAATATTGAATTTCACACCTGTACAAGGTTTTTGAGGTGACTTCCCTCAAATGGTAAAATTGCTGTAGCGTGAAAAACAAAAGAGGTACAAAGCTCTAATTTTTCAGGATTTTAGTTTCTCATGAATACTTTCATACAACCAAAAAGGAAAGAAATCCATGAGGTGGTGTACTCGTTTGTTGAATTGGCATGCAATGACCATATTCCATACAGTTAAACAAAAACCAACAAAAAAACTGCCTTATGGGATTAGTTAAAACCCCTTATACCCCCTTTAAACTTCTACAGGGGAACAAATTTTGTTTTACTTATGTCGCAAACACTAACAAAACCAAACCCCATCCAAAGGCCCAAATAAAACCGAATTTGTTACCTGTAGAATTTATTCTAGGGGATACATGCTTACTTCCAATTCATAACCACATGGGAGCTTTCATCATCTGAAAAGAGGGTTCTGTGCAGTAAAGAACATTTATTGGTGTCAAACTCTTTTTCAGAAAAGAATCTTCCACTGATGCTCTTGCATTGGATGCACATCTCGCTCTGCGTGTCTCTGGTTCTTTCGCACGATTCCATTCCATGGGGCATTGGCATAAACCCTCCACTCAGGGGGGGCACTTGCTAGTAGTCCAGTTTGTTTACTTTGGTAGGGGATAAGCGATGTCCCTGCTTGGTTGGAAGGTGCTGCGGGGGGCGGGGGGCGTCCAGAATTATGGGCTACAATGACTGTTCAGCTGCAATGCATTCAACAACCCGGGCTGTCATTAAAACACAAAAACCACACCACTTTAAATAGAATTGTTTCTATTGTGTATTCAATGGACACAAGGTTGTTTTCTGAGGAAAGAATTCTCTGAGAAATGTTTACGAAGTTTACAGGCTATTGTAAAGCTGAAAGAATATGTGGGGGCATGTAAATTATTTGAACTGCCCTGAACAAAAGAAATAATCTTATTTGGTCCAGAGAACGCTAGGACCCCTTTTTTACAGTGGAGCAGGAGTCAATATAATATTATTAAAAATGCTAACAACACAGGGATTACACGCGGATTTCAAAACTTATGCTCAGAGATGTAACAGAGGATAGTAGGTCCCTTTACCTGAAAATCCAAATTTGAAACAATGCATGGCCAAATTTAGTGGGTAAGCATCTGTGAAGCCCAGGGAACATTTTCGTAACACACAATTTATGGTAAAAGGCCCCTTCTACTAAAAAAAATTTTTGGTAACTTAAAAATGGTTGGTTTTGATGCAGTTCACCTTAATCATTAATGATTTTGGGGAATCTTAGAAATTGGAAAAAAAAAAAAAAAAATTGTTACAAGGTTCCTGATTTTGTTTCATGGTGCGCGCAAAAATCTGGAAAAGTTATATCTCTGCATTCTGGCTGGTATTCTGAAGTCTTCTGACAAGTGGCACCACGTGGGAGCACTTATACTTGGTCGTTGTCTGAAGTGATGAGTCGCACGTACACCCAGTGCAACCTTTCAGTTGCAGTGCGCTTGTGCTGGGTTGCCTAACGCGCGCGCCTGAAAGGTTGGCACAATGTCAATAACGCCGCATCGTTACTTCGCTACTTTCGAGCTGGACAGAGTATAGAGGGGAAAGACCCAGTGCCTGGGTCCCAATTGTTCTTGTCCCACCATGCAAAAGCTCGGAGACAATTGGGTAAAAATAAGGCAAGCGTCCCGCTAATGAAAAAGCCCAAGCAACAACAATAAAATTTTTTAATGTTTAATTTCAATTAGTGCCATGTAAAACACCCCCACATATTTATGAGTCGTATTACCAACGAAAAAAAAAGTGATTCCCTATATACCCTCTGATACTCACCAATTGCCAAAGTGTTTTCATTCCACATGGTGTGAAGTCCCACTGTGGCAGCATTGAGATGTGTCTTCAGATCCGTAAAGATATATTCAACAAGAAGTCAACATTCTCCCTGATCTTAAGAGACTTCGCACAATCCCTTAGCTCACGACACGATTGCATCAATCAATCAAATCTTTGTTCCTACAACTGCCCAAAGTTTCGGCAGTCTAATGAATGCTGCTCTTCCTAGGGGTAAAGCGTTTGAGTAGTTTCAGGGCAAAAGTTTTACTCTGCAATGGGGTGATCTTTGGGCTGGACGAAATGTGTCGACAGATACGATCACCTTATGTTTGACATCATTGTCTACTTCAATGGTAAGTTTAAGAATTCTTTGGTATCACACGGCGGATACACTATGCTAGTACGATTTGGAACTCCCTAGTATAATATATGTCCTTGTGTCCACGTTGAGTTCACCATTACCACGTGACATCGTTCACCCATGACTCCGTACACATAAAGCTAAAAGGCTGTAGTATACTATCTTGAGCCCGACTGAGGATTGATTTCGCGCAATAATCCTGGTTGTTATACGTAGCTCTTTCGCTCACCACCCTGGCAATCATATCTGACTTATGGTTGGATAATGGACGTAACACGCCCACTCGGCAACTTTTGAAGGAATTTAAACAAAGGCACTGTGAAGACAGACCCCATAGAATCAGTACACATCGGGCACTCAGCTTGTCAATGCTTCCCAGCCCAAGAACACAGACCAAGACTTGGCCCACACGTGAATATGGATATGTGCTAGCTTCTACTAGATAACGTTTCTTTAAGAAGACAAAGTCCACTGGTTTTTCAACGGTGATGTTAAATCTCTGCTTGGGCTTTCCGGAATTATTTCTTTTCTTCTCCTGTAACATCGGCATCACCGGTGTACTACACAACACACTTGACAAACGGAATATCTGTAAGATGGAAAAAATATAATTCAAGACATGATTCCAATCTTCTATAGTTCCATTAAAAAGGACTCTGTATTCGGCAATGGGCCAATTCCCATTTTGAAAAGATGGGTGAAAGTCCATACAAATGATAAAAGTGCATTGTACAGTATACACCTTTATTAAAGACCTATCAGTGATTTAAAACATTTTAAATTTGCAGTAATAGCTCCAAAGTGAAGGAAAAGTCGACGATTCTCATAGAGTGACCTTTTCCGCTGTAGAATTGACAGAAAAGTAAGAAAACGCCGTGTTCCAAATACGAGTCTCCATTCACAATTACTGTTGTAGTAGTTTCCGTTCGCGTAACGACTCAAATCTCCGATCTGTCCTTATTAGGTTGCTTCGTCTTATCATTTGCCGGGTATGTTGGAGATACCTGTACTTGTTACACATACATGTCAAAAATCTGATTTTTTATGATTTTTTCGATTTGATGATTTCAGCAAATCACTGATAGTGTCTTAAGGTAAACACATTGGCAAATAGTAAGGCTAGTCATTTTTGTTGGTTCCTAAGATAAATTATAAAGATGGTTTCTATGGTATAGTTCCTTGAAATCTTTGTGAATCCACCCCTGATACGAAAACAATACTGCAGGTCAGATTTTGTTGTTAACTTAACCCCTAGAAGGTCTACTATTTTTGCGGGCTCAGTTCACTTTAAAAAACATGAAAAATTACGACGCGGTGCATAATGAGATGGCCCCCAGAAATTGATTATTATCACATTCTATTGAAATAATGCAATGAGCTCATTAATACGCATAACCTGTCCAAAAAGTATGCAGCACATGATCTCATCAAGTTCTATCACTAATCACCCACCAAGGGTGTTTTGAGTCAATCCAACAATTGCAAAACCATTTTTTGGGAAATCTCATTTCATTGGGTCAAAATCCTATTCTTATGAAAAAACCCTGACATTTAAAGGAAATATGTCAAGATTTTTTGTCAAGCTCAGTTTGACTTACCATTCATAAAATATATGTAGCATACATCACGTAATTCCCGAAAACTAATCACAATTGATGTAAATTAACAAAATAAGCATTTAGTTTTGCTTTTTTTGACATACGAATAAACGGCGGATTTTTCGCCAATCAAAAGCTCCCAATTTTGCTCTCCTCGTGACGTCAAAGTGATGACCAAACAATCGTGTTACCGAATTGTTATTGCTGACACTGTAATATTGATGGATTAATAACAGTAATAATAAAATTAGAACATAAGTTACATATGACATATTTTGTTTCATTTCGTTGTGTTTTAATTAGTGATTAAGTGCAACACTGCGTAGATACCATTTGGGGGGGGGGCACTGCGATGTGGATTTGTCGAATCGTTTTCGAGTAAGCTAGTGGTCGGAATTAAAAGGGCAAAATACTCAACAAATGGGACAATTTTCACTTATTTGATTTTATGGGAATCTAGTTACTTAAGCTTTCATCCATACCATTTTCCAATCTTCAGAATCTTGACATATTCCTTTAATGCTAATTTTAGCCACAACGCATTATACCAGGGAATTTTTCATGATCATGAAATTTTCTTGTGGTCCGTAAGCCTTTGGGACACTTTTGATCCCTAATACTGACATGTGTTTTAGTACAGGGATTGATTCAAAACCCCATCTTTCTATCACATGCCAGTTTGAAGTTCATTGATTAATCGTTTTAGTCTGTAGTGGATTAATGCTTTTGGCTGCCCATCAGCCTGCCCAATCGCCCCCCCCCCCCCCCCCCCCCCCCCCCCCCCCCCCCCCCCCCCCCCCCCCCCCCCCCGCTGGGTTAAACTACCTGGTTTGTGTCCTTGGACTTTAAAGGGCATTGAGAAAATGTGCACACACGTCTGAAATGTGACATCACAGACTCGAGCAAGGTAATTGGACTATATAAAATTTACCTTGAGTATTCATTAATAAGGGGTACAACTAAACTAAGCATCTTTGTCATACCTTACAATTACATGACAAATCTTAGCTTGTTCCGTAGCGTTGCACGTCTCCGTACCTACCTCCTAACAACGTACGCACCTTGAGTCTATTTAACAGTCCCCGTGGGGTGGGTGCGCATGTCCGATGCGGAATAAGCAAATTCAGAATCAGTACAAAAACAACACTTTATTGAAAATCTTTACCTTTGATGTATTCTTAAATTTAATTTATACGCAGGAGGGCGTTGTTTCCTTGACTATTTTCCATTCATGTTAAATCTGATATGATTGAAACGGTGATTTTTACCGTTAAAAAACCCCCCCCTCCCCCTCATTAACCATAGCTCCCCCCCTAGATCCGTGAGTGGCCCCCTGGATTGTTCCCGGTTTATTTTCTTTAGAATAGGCGCGAGCGAGCACGCTTTTTTTGCTGATTACCAATAATTACGAACATACACCCGGAAGTCATAGAAGTGGGAGACGACGTGTTTAGCTTCAATTTTTTCGGTCACTTCCGTGCCCTTTTAGGGCCAACATTTCGCGGATGTAAGCATGGCTGTGCACGTTTTATTTTTAAATCGCGCTAGTATGGATGCTAGACATCAAGTTTTCAGATATGCGGATTTCGTCACTTTCGTGTCATCGAAGACTGGAAGTAACACAAAATTCTTGACTTTGTAGCACAATGGACCCCGGTGTTTGAAAGAACTGCCGCTCTGGCTTAAGGAGAGGAGATAGTAGGGGCTTATCGTACGGAAATAGCCAGATCAACCTCGTGCTAGAACAATTGGCTCATGCCTTAAAAGTTCTTTAGGTTTTGAGGTGTCAATTATCACAGACAGTTTACAATTGTAATTTCTTACTTTCAAAATTCCTAATGAGTTGCACCGCCTCACTTTTTTAACCAAGAACGATTGATTTTTGGCAAAAATCAGCGGATGGGGGCCAAAATCACTAATTTTTGGCAATATTCAGCGAATGGTTGGGCCATATTTGTTAAAAAAAGATCTCAAATTGTGGTTTGTGACCCCAAAATTTCAGTCTTGCCCCCCCCCCAATGGTCATCCCCTCATTTTCCTCCAGACAATAAGTCTGGGCCCCACACTGCCCACTATTCCAGAGAATAACAACTTTTGGTGATGAGCTGGATTGCTGTGAGTCACAGCTAAGAACACAGAAACCACCCATTTATCTACACTAGCATAGAAGACCAAATGCATTTCCATTTACTTTGGTGCCATATCACATATACATTGTATAGATAAATATTATCTTATTTTGGATATAATACTCTATTAATGTAAGGTGGAATTCGCACCGAACTCTGCCATTTGGTCACTCTAGAATATTTTTGTCAAAGAAGATGGAATCCAAAATTGTGACAGCATGACGTTGGAACTTGCGCTTCGTCTTGTGGCAACTCTATGCCATTTTACAAAGCCAGACTCCATGTTGCATTTTACAGTGAACACACTATAGTACACATACCTCTCTTGAATTGCCCTTATAGCACACCACAATACTCTTCCCCTCCTCCACCAGCATTGCAGTATTGATGGAAGAACCGACTACTACAGGATGTTTACCATCCTTTTCCACGTTCCCTCAGGTTGAGGATGTTTGTTTATAAGTCTTCTTTGGAACCACATCCTGACCAAGAAGAAAAGTGCCACTCCTACTGGGTGGGGCACAAAGACCCAGAGAATCAACATCGGAATATCCTTGTCAGACCATGCTGCAAACAAAATATGGTCACAAAGAAAACATTTCACCAGGAGCATCATTAAAATCTTTCAATCTTTGCTTGTAGGTTGCACAACACCAAATAAATTGCCTTGGTTTATGTAAAAATGGCCCTAATTAAACGTAAATTTCTCATTACCGAAGCGCTCGGTTGCTTACATTATTCATTCCTTTAACTGCAGACCTCTGCAATCCCATTCAGCAATAGAATCCATAAGTTCACCACAGATTTTTCGACTACTGAAGCATGGAAGACAACAATGATTTCCGATCCCCTCTGAAATTGTGGCTTCTAGTTAAAATAATTCTGGGGGTGGGTGCAAAATTAGTACTGTAATTACTCAGTAGTAAGCCTCACAAACTTTTGTCCCTTGATAGTGTGGCTGATTTGTATCTGTAAAAAATTTGTAACAAAAATATTTTTTTCAGTTTTTTAATTTTTTGTTTTTTTCAATTTTAACTTAGACCTGTCACTTTTTTTTAACCTTTTCCCAAAACACTTTTCGGCCAGAGGGTACCAGACCAGATCTATTTTAGTGGTGTGGAATCTTTATGCTTCCCTTACGTGTGGGTAGTTTTACCCCCAAAGCACCTTTTTAAACTAAGAATTAATTGTAATTCCTCATTATGTCTTACCCCCTTCGGAATCACTTAACTTTTCATAAGGTATGTGCCCCCACCTCTAATTCCTGAACATACATGTAGTGCTTGGGAATTTCATTTTTTGTCTCTAGGTAAGCCGTGTGGAATTGAACTTTTTGAGGAAATCTGTAGGCCATGTCATTACGGTCTTTACGGAACCCTACTACAACACATAATTCCACTAAAAATTAATCTTTGAACACTGCTGTTTTTTTACTTTTCCTGTTTTTTTTTTTTTTTTAATATTTTTGGAAAAATAACTTACGTGAAATCCAAAGACTTAATCCACACCGATTGTAGCTATTCCTGCAAATTTCAAATATTTTTACTCTTTTGGGTGAATCATGATAGTGGCTATTAATTTGGCAAAGGTAAACATGGATTGTAATGCCTCCACCATATTATATTTGAATACCCAATTCATGACATAGTGAACCTGTTGCCGCAGAAGTACGGGTTAATGTACATGTAGTCAACTGAAGGTGCTCTAACTGCGGACCTGGCTAAATGCCACCCCACGATTCCTTATATAAGATTGGATGGGCTAGGTTGATAACAGAAAATATCGCCCCAGCCTAGATCCTATATTCGGGGAGTCAAAGATGACGATATTGTCTTGGCGAGTGCGCCATTTTCTGTTATAAAACCGAAAAAGCCTCCATATTATTATTATTAATGCAGTAAGCAGCGACTTGACAAAAATAGTTTTTAAAATGGCTTCAAAACTCATACAGAGAGTAATTTGCTTGAACTATTGCATGACCGAAAAGCCCATAGTATTTGCGTATTGTGCGGTGTTGGGCGGTACGCGCTAGTCGCACTGTGGTATTGCAACCACAGATGCATATAATGGATTATGTCGGGGAATCTTGAGGCAAGGCCCGAGGGCAACCTGTCATAGGTCGCCAGAGCCACCTAATTCCTGCCAGCGCCGAAACCAGAGATGGTATGGCCAGAAAACGAACCCATGATAGAACCATGCAGTCCTTCACCCCACCCCTTTCAGCACTACGCCTGTTGATGAGCGGAAGAAGGAGAAAGGCAATACTCATCATGCTATCCCGTCGGTGGAGAAATTTCCATGACGTCTTGTCTGCAATGCACAAGAGCAGTACAACTGTCAGCTGATTAATTGGCTCGGGAGGCAAATGCCAATCTAGACCCATAGGATGACCAGGGAAGAGGACTACTCCATCAGACTGAACGAACAGCCCTTCGACAGATCATTCCGACCAGGACATTTGTGATCCTGGCATGTTGCCTCACTGTGAGAGGAGTTGGGACGGAAGTCTACCACAACCAGCACACTGCAAGATGTGGACTGGAACAATCTAAATTCACCAGGCGGTGCACCTGAAACCTTAAGTATGAAAGTACTGAAGCAATCGGGGAACAGAATCCACATGCCTCTGGCCTTTTGTGGGTTGTGGTCTGAAGCCTTGCTGGGGCTGAAAAAATGCTGGCCTAAATTTTGATATTTCAAAAAAGGCGCATACTTTATAGCGGTCCTTTTAACCGACGATATGAAAATATAACTAAGCACTTCTAGTTAGGAGAGATGTCCCACCGGTTAAAGCAAAATGAAGAGCGCCCCCAATTTTCAAAATTCTGATATTTTGAAAAATTCATTTTTTGAAAATTCTGTCAAGCATAACCTTTTTCAGCATTCGATATTGGAATTTTTGGTAGGGGTAGGTCTCGGATGTCTCGGAAATCTCTAAAACTAACCCAAATTGTTTCGTAATTTCGCACTCCTGTTAGGTTCATTTAACTGTAAAAATCGCTGTAACAAATAAAATGAAATAATGAATAGTTCCCTCATTATGGTCTGAAAAAATGTGGACGAGAAACTCTAATTTGATTTCAAGGTCCCGAATCCCTATCCCGATGGATTTTGAATCCATAATTTTTTCCTAATTATCATGATATTACTGATGTATTGAACGAAGGTTTAAAAAGGTGATTTTGCAAATCCCACTGGACCGAGCTGCGTAGAAAATACACGTAAGAAATTCCCTAAACGACCGTTGGAAATCCCCCATGCCCAATCGAGCAGAGATCGTGATTGTGATCAGTCCGGTGCACAGCTCAAGCTTACATCCGTGAAATGTTTGACCTCCTAAAAGCCCAAATGACCGAAAATTTGAACAAATTAAATAGCCAACACAGTCGTCTCCCACCTCCGGTTGTACATATATGTTCATAATTTTAGACACTATCATTGGATTATCTGACAAGTGAAAATATTTTGAAAATTGCAGGAATGTTTTTGTAAAAGTGAAGGATAATTCTGTAGATTCTCATAATTTAATTTTTTCCAACTGAAGAATTAACAGAAAAGGAAGAAACGGCAGTGGTCCAAAATACTAATTAGAAGAATAAAAGATAGGATTTTTTGTGTTTTGCCTATCAATATGGTGGTCATATTGGGGATGGGCAGTCCAATATTTTGCGTAGTGTCCGGCGCAGCCGGTATCCACTACGAAAAATATTGGATTGCCCATCCATATGACCACGATATTAGACTACAAAACCACAATCCTATCTTTTATTCTCATCCTGATTTAGTTTTGGTTGTTTTAATCCTGAAAATATGTTTTATATTTCAATAATATTAGTTAAAAGGGCAAAATGTCCCCCGCTGTCAAAAATGAACCAAACCGTACTAGCTGCGTGCACTGCGTAACCTTATACACGCACTAATAACGTCTCTATAAGATAGGCAACAACCAATATATTGCGTGTTTGCTTTACTAAACCCACCCCCCCACCCCCCCCCGCTGAATATGAATCTCCAATTCAATTACGTGTTGTAGAAGTGTCCGTTCGGACATTATGAACTAAAATAACCGATTTTGTCTTTCATTAGGCTGCGTTTGGTCGGATCACTTTGGGGTTGTTAGAATCCCAATAATAGTTCCAGACTGCAAAATCTGATTTTTGATGATTTTTTTTTATCTTATTTTATCAAATCACTGCTAGTTCCTTTAGGTCCAGAAATCGGCGGAAGTTAAAACATGAACGTTAATCCTTGCTTAAAGCCACTATCAGTTGTCCACCCTAAAGTTGTCAAATAATTTGAAATTTGCCAGAATAGCTTAAAAGTGAAGAAATAATCTGTAAATATTCCTCGTAAATATATTTTTTGAACTGAAAAATTGACCGAAAGTGAAAAAGCAGCAGTGTTCAAAGCGTCGAATCCCCATTCAATTATGTTTGTAGTAAGTGTCCGTTCGACATTTGACTAAAATGTGCGATTTGTGCTTAGCGGCGGCTTTTGGTCCCTATCTTGTAGGGTAATGTTCACGGATCCTATTTTGTGTACAAATTGCAATAAATCTAATTTTTGATGATGTTTTTCGATTTTTTCTGATTGA
>JAMKCH010041788.1:0-12989 GCA_023653785.1 Ophioderma brevispina
AATTAGTAGAAGGTAGAAGTGATTGTTGCATGAGTTTATTTCAGTAAACTTGAATAATTTGTGAGTGCAAGAGTCGTAAGTACAGTAGCTGCCATGTGATATACCTGTGTGCTGCCATGTATTATGATAAATCTCAATTTATCTTTCTTAGAGTCAGTGGCTCTTGAAATGGTTCTTCAGATGACTGTGTTGACTGAAGAACCATTTCAACTTCAAGAGCCACTATAACCAAAGATTTGGTACGTTAGTATATTTGATGGGAATTTCTGACAAATGGCAGCTATTGCACTTGCAACCTTCTTGCACTCACATGACAATTTTTCTTTGTCGGACTCGCCCTTTAAATTTCAGTATGAGAATACTCAATGATGATTATTCCATATTTTGGATGCACCATTAGTTTTAATACCCTCAAATTAACAAATACATTCAGAGATTTATGATCCTAATCTGTGGCTCTTGTCTGTCTGGATCCGTGCAGATATCTTGTCATTTTAGGTGTAGTCTGTAGATTGAGTCACTCATGACCAGTCAACACATTCACAAATCACAGGACTTATCAAATTAAAAATTACATGTTAATTCATGCAACATGGCAATGGATAATGCAAAGTACATTGGCATACACAATGTGCATGTTTGGCCAACTCAATTGGTTACCTCAAAGTGCACCCTTAGTAACAATAGAAATCTGGGCTTTCATAAACACAAATTCTGCAGTTGGATAAAGTTTTTATTTGAGTGCAAATTTGGCCAATCTGCACTTTTTCGGGGGGGGGGAGGATTTTGGGGAAACACAACCTACATTTTGGTGATTTTTGCCCAAAATCTAATTTGATAAAGTGTGGATGAAAGAGATGATCATGGAAAATGAGCATTTTTGTGGGGATTAAACACCCAATTTACCCAATGCCTTTCTTGTCCATGCTCTTATTTCCTCACGATCCTAGCTGGATACAAACCTGTATTGGTTAGATTAACATTCAAAAGATAAAAATTGGCAAAAAGTATGATCATTATTGTTGAGTAAGTTTGCTTGTATACCAGCAAGTTGCAAAATTCGTAGTTGTAACTTGGGCCATATACAATTATTGATTGAAATCATGCAACATTAGCCCATTTTGAGCTAAATTTGCCTCAATTCCCCCCTCTTATTGACAACTGTCTTGTGCCACTCTTTGGATCTGCCACTGCCCTGGGCTTCATAAAATACAGAACTATACTCTTATTTCACCTCGTTGTGGCAGTGGGAAATCGTGGAATTGCGACTTTCACGCAGCAGTCATGCTTGTTTTTTGCATTGCCGCCTTTGTTCGTGCTTGAAATTATGCCTGCACTTGGTTGCGACGCTTGTGTGGCCACTCTACTGGTACAACAAGATGAAACAGAGTATACCATAGATAGATATTTTTCCCATGTTTGGTGAATGAGTAAAGGGTACCTCAAAGCACTTAATAAAACATAAGAGGCATAGAGGACACCTTTTCCTTGTTCAACAAAATGTTCAATGGGAGGTAAGATAAACGCACACGGTAGTTTTTGACTACCACCCATGCTCCAGGAGCAGGTCTCCCTCATTAACCTCAAAGGGCAGATATTGGGTTTTCTTATCTTTTTTGGACTTAGAATTTTCCCTCCAACCTGAAAAAATAATGAAAATTTCTATATATTTTAAAAGAAGCAGTAGCGAGAATCGAACCCGAGACCACTGTATCATGAGGTCAGCTACCTAACCATAAGACCAGCGAGGATTGGTGTGCCAGATTTGACATTCTAATCCTTGATAACATTTACGTAATAAATCGCTACTGCTATTTTGGTCAGCAATCAATATAATGAATAGCTCCGCTCTGGAAAGGTTGCCACAACCCATGCTCCAGGAGCATGAGTGGTGGTCAAAATCTCACACTTGCAAGATAAACTAGGTCTTAAGTATGGGCGTATCCAGGGGTGCGGAGGGAGCATGTGCACCCCGAGGGTCTAAAAAAAATAAGAACTTCATAGATGTAATATGCTTCAGATTGTAACAGAATGGGTCAAAACGATGGCATATTTGCATAAAAATCCGTAGGGGTTCTGCACCTGGACCGCTGCAGATTTTCCCAGTTGGAGGTTGTTTGTTTGAGGCAGATTTTTATGGCTGGAGGTAAAAATTTCCCAGTGAGCAGGCAAAAAAGATCTGATTTAGCATGATATTTAAGTGTTTTTTCCCCGATCAAAGCTCTCTGGGGTGGCAACCTGCCCCCCACCTGTTACACTACGGACACTTTCTGACAGGGTATGAATATTAATGAACACATTTGCATATTCTCAGAAAATGTGCCCCACCCCATGGATAAGAGCGTCCTTGTCATTAAACCTTCATGGATGCTGTAGTAGCAGAATGCTTTGGTAGTAGATGCCATGCCAATGATCTTATGATCTAACCCAATCAAATATTTTGCCAAATAGAAATCTTGGCCCTCGATCAATGCCTGGAGCTGTATCAATACATTTACAATATTGGTGGTGATGTGGCGCCATGTCATTCATCATTTCCACTGAATCTGTGAATGACATCATGGCATTGTATTTGATGATCATTATGGCATATACTTGAATTTAGGCCAAATGGAACAGTGACATATTAATTGATTATCATTTCAATCAACAAGGCATATAGGAAACTAAATGTTGAAGGTATATTCTGCCTTTGACAGTTTTTGTTATAAAAAAACATGTCTAAAATGTAAACATCAACCATCTTTAGAAATATCAAAGTATCTTCTAGGAAGAAGAAAAATGATGGACCCTCTGTACTATGGGAGTTTAACTCCTCATATGGTGAAGATGGTAGAATATATAAATTTTGACTCTCTCGATCTTTCCTGATTGATAAAATGGTATTTTAACGAACACTTCTTTATAGTGTCTAACCGATCACCCTAATATCTGTTATACTGATTACAGATTTTAAAATTTCAAAATCGGTTCATTCAGATTCCGATTCCGATTTTTTCTGTGTATTTTTTTGCATTATCATTGCCGTTTTTGACAGTCAGAAGCTGCCAGAAAGTAGCAGATCGATATAGGTAAACCTCTAAAACGGTGAAATAGTAAGTTAGGAACAACATACACACTCTTCTGTACATAAAATAATAAATTTATTGTTTCAGTTTTGATTTATTTTCACCGTTTGGCCATCAGTTTGGAACAATTTTAATTCAAATTTGGACCTCTTTGATATAAATTTAATCGGTATAGAAAATCGGTAAAAAATGAGAATTTTGCCGATACCGATCCGATACCGATAAGGTCATAATCGGCCCGATTTCAGAAATACCGATCGTATCGGTTATTCTCTACTTCTTTACAACAAAATATATGTCTGCAAATCTGATTGGTTTGTTAAAGGTGATGTGTTATTTTTTCTGTTTTCCAACAGCTGAGGCAAATGAAACAGTTGCAGTTCAACAATTCACATGACCATGAAATTTACCCACCTGTAAAAGTGTTGCCAGATTTGAAGGACAAACCACCCAGAAAGTTTGCCAGAGAAACACCACCACCATGAATACCCACCAACTCTACCACCAAGGGCTGGTTTTGATTACACCCAATCCAACCCAACATACATACAGGAAACAGACCGAGGAATGCCTCTTCACCGGCATCACCGCACCTGTTTCGTAAGAACTACGAGTATGACTTTGAATGACGATCACCGTCCGCGGCCGGACACATCGGATAAAGGAAAGACAGCAAAATAGACAATGCGCATCCAAGTCAAAATCTTCCCAACATGCGAAGAATCACGACAAAAATGAGTAGGGCACACGTCACAAGGCGGTGCGGACAATAGAAACAAACTGACCATAAGAACAGAGTTTCAGACCAAGGGGGTCCAAATCAACCCAAATCAAATCACAAACTTTTTTATACCGAGTGCAGTCTAAATTCTTTGCGTCTAAAAAGAAAGAGCAGTTACTCCTTTTGATCACCTGACATCAATACTCTCATGCAGTATGCGGTTAAAGCGTAATACGAACCCACCTGAATACATGAAGAATTACACAGGGAACGCCGGTGATTAAACACAACAATGTCCATCAATAGTAGAACAGGTGAGTTTTGGCATGCATTTTTCAAAAGAGATTGTGGTTAGCAGTTTCCCTCTTGAAGTAGCACTCCTAGGCTTAAATTAGTATTTTGATGATTTTCCTTTGCTAATCAGCCATCATTCTATAGAGGGCACTGTAGGCCAAGTGGTAGCACATTTGACATTGTTTTGAAGGTCACTGGTTCAAATCACTTTGTCCATAGATGGAAAAACCTCTTGTTAACCCACCTGAATCATGGATGGGGATCGAACATTATTTAGAGTTGGGGAAGGTGAAGGCAGTGAGGAGGCAGGCCTACTTTTCACCCTCCTATGTCATGCCTTTAGCCCAAGCTTTCGGGCTATGGGACTACCTTTACCTATTGTTTATACTGTATATTCTTGTTTACAATTCCCAATCAATCCTTGGCGTAACCAGACCTTTACAAATGGGGGGGCTGAAGGGGTGCCAAGACTTTTTTTGAGGGGCCAAATTTGGGTCCTTCGCATAAACACTGTACAAAAGGTCAGTTCATTGGGGGGGGGCGGAAGGGGGGGCAGGTTTTGTTTGTGGGGGCTCTCGCCCCCCCCTGCCGCCCCCCCCCCCCCCCACCCCCCCCCCCCCCCGCTGGTTACGCCCTGCAATCAATCATGTAGCTATTATATACCTCACGTATCCACAAGGTTCCTTCAAAGGGCTCAAAAGACTGCAAAGCTGTCACTGCAAATCCCAGTGTCCATGCTATTGGATAAAGCAGATGTCCTGCAAATCCCAGTGTCCATGCGTATTGGATAAAGCAGATTTTCACTGCAAAATTCCAGTGTCCATGCTATTGTATAAGGCAGATGTCACTGCAAATCCCATTGTCCTGCTAATTGGAGTAAGAGATGTCCCTGCACATCCCCGTGTCCATGCTATTGGATGAAAGCAGATTGTCACTGCAAATCCCAGTGTCCTGTATTGGATAAAGCTAGATGTCACACTGCAAATCTCCAGTGTCCATGCTATTTGATAAAGCAGATGTCACTGCAAATCCCAGTTCCATGCTATTGATAAAGCAGATGTCCACTGGCAAATCCCAGTGTCCTGCTATTGGATAAAAAGCAGAGTTTCACTGCAATCGCCAGTGTCCATTCTATTGGAATAAATGCAGATGTTGTCCACAACAATTCCAGACCTCATCAACACTATTCATTTTTACGTGTAGGAGCTATTATTTACTGATTTAAGGATTTAAGTATTCGTAAGCGTCCCTAGACTCTCTAAATGTAAAAGCGTGCATTTCCACTCTTTCCAGGGAGTTAAATGAGGGACAACACCTTTTTGAGTGGAATTCACTTTCACACTCATCAGAGTGGAATTTTACCACTCAAAAAGGTGTTGTCCTCCATTTCACTCTTTCACTCTTTTTTTCCGCTCTTTTCACTCGTTTTACATTTAAGAGTAGTCTATAGAAGAGCATGATTTGATTTTCTGTCTGCATGACAGAAAAGCTGAATTATCATCTTATTACTAAGATGTGTAATTTGCCTATTGACTTCAGTGCGTGAATCTACTACAATCTTAAGCATTCCAGATATGCAAAAAAAAAATCTTGTTCAAAAAAAAAGGGATGCTTCTTTCTAGAACAGCCTGGTGTCTCGTTAGAGACCTGCAGGTTTAATTGCTTAATAGCTCACTGGTGTAGTCTGTGTCTTGGATTTGTAGATTGCTGGTTCGAGTCTTGACCCAATCTTAAGATCTTTATGATTGTTATGATTATTCCAGGAGAGAGCAGTAATGTCTGCCCTACGAAATAACTGCATATTGTGGGTCCTGCACAATAAGTTGCTGGACGACATCTTCAACATGCCTATGCTGTCAGCGATGCCACCATAAACTTTAAATGGACTATTACAAGTGTTGGCAATGGTATTTCTAAACTAGATATCCTTGCGTTATTTCAAATGATTCTATGAAATTCTGATTTAAATTAGTAGGGTCATGGGGCAAAAGGATGTGTACTAATTTAATGTTTATACATGTAAGCATATCAACATTCATGGTGTTGTTTATAACCTGTGATGAATGAAAGTGACGAGTTATTGATTCAGATGGCGACACCATTAAAGGGGGCAGGACTTTTTTTAGTACAATTTAACAAATTTGGTATGACATACTTAAGTGTAATGTGTTCTTTGTAATGAAACAGTTTACAATGATCCCCCATTTTTTTTATTAATTAGCATGATAATCACCCACCCAGCCTCACGCTGAAACAAACGTTTCAAAAAAGTAACCAAAAACATCGGGCATCGGGTACCATCCCGCAGGGACATCAACCTGTTTAGTCAGTGTTGCCACTTGGGTACCAAGAAGCAAGAAGCATGTGCAAACCAGCGATGCCAAAGCGTTAATGCTAGAATCCTTGATCAATGAATTTACTACTGAGGCATCCTTTTTAGGACATAATTTTCTCTTTTTATCCAAACCTATCACAAATACCATTAACTTTGTTGTAAACTGTCAAAATGGCTGTAAAGCTAACTGATTTTTACTATTTTGTGGGAATTGTTACAAAGTAAAACTTTCATTGTCCATCTTCCCTTCTAATTTTCGCGAGTGCCATGGAGTAAACAGGATGACATCACGCATAAGGCCTCACCCGTTGTAGGAAGCTCTCCACCCATTTTTTGAAGTCCTCCTAGGGCCATTAATATGGCTCCATAAAAATGTGGAAGTTCTTCTATATACATGTAAGAATGTCAAAATAAATAAGACACAGTTCTACAACTGTCCTGGCCCTTTTACATAAACAGGTCAGATTACAGTAAACAGTTAAAATAGATGCTCATCTTTGGAATCTTAATTTAAAAATTAAAACTAATTTTGGGGTGGTGTAACGCACAAGTTTGATCATCCCATTGGAATTCCCCATGATTATCAGATTATAACAAAATTATGAAAGCACAGTTACCCAATAAATCCACTGTCGCGCATATGGTGATTTCCGGTCACACACACACAAACTCACCATTATATAATTGGCCTTGTACAAATGCCAATCAAAGTCATCATCATATCATTTGTATTCGTCTCAGTTGTCAACAATACACACCTTTTGAAAGTCTCTTTTTAATAATTACAAAACTGGAATAAAACACAAATTCAACGGCGACTACTTTTGGTAACTATTTTGGTATTATTTATACCCTGAACTTCATCCCGTGTAAATTTCATGAAATTCCATTGAATCAAAATGGATTTTTCTTAAAAAGTCTAGTTTTATGCGTCTCTCTGTGGAGAATGAGCATATAGAGTAGCACTATAACATACAAATCCATGACCTAGGCCTATATATGGCAAGATCCCACGGATTTTTCTGATGTTGGAGATATAATAGCTCTTGCATGTCCGTTCGTATATCAGGTTAATCAAGAAATTTTGTGTTGCCACTACTTAAAATTGCCGATAAAGATACGGTATGGCCATTTTGTGACCCTGGTCCTGTGACCTACCCTATGTTACTCCACCCCAATCGGGAACTTTAATGTATCGATTGGGTACTATTCCGATTAGTTCGATTGTCGCTTGCGATATCGTTACAGGATTGCAGCGATAATGCAGAGAATCGAAAAATGTGGAAAATGAATTTTTTAACTCATAAATCTGGGATAAGTGGGTACATTTCCATATAATTGCTTTAATATGTAGAAACAAACCACCACCAAATAGTGAAAAAAATGAAGATTTGAGGAAATTATCATACCGTCTCTCGAAATAGACAATACAGCGACGGCGTCTCAAAAGCTACACTGAACAGCCGATTGTGGTACACCAGTAACATAATAAACAAGGATCAATAATTTTGTGTTTGATGTAAAACTGTATTGATCAATGGTGCACAATATCAGCTGAAAATCTGTGTAATATTCACTGGGAAAGCCATTTTGATCTCAGTTGGAATTTTGATACGCACGTATAGAAATTACAGAATCTGATAAAACGTACTGCCCCTGTCTTTAATACAATTTAGGATTTCAAGCCACCACTAACCACTTCAGGTTTGTTCGCATATCCCTGCCAGAACAAAATATAAAAAGTATGATGAATTTTGATGATCTTGAAACCCGGGCTTGAAACTAAATAGATACTAGTTAAAGCCCGAATGAATATTTTAACAGCATTGGCCACGTGGTAACAATTTAATTCTAAATCATAATCTTTAATTCTCTGCTTGTAAATATTGTTTATGAAAGTTACCCAATCTTGCGTAAAATGTGTGTTTCCGATGGCTAACTTTTGATTGTATACCGCTCAACCCTATTGCCAGCTACATCCCGTTGTAGCTACCAAACCGGGGTAATCGAGAATTTTAATGTCCTCGATTGGGGTGGGGTCACAGAGGGTAGTCACAGTGCCCGGGTCACAAAATGGCCATACCGATCAAATAAGCGAAGATTTGCATGGGGTCAAACCGCTTGAATTTTTTTTGTCCAATATGTTGATTCTATTCCATTACACGTTTTATAAAGTTTTTCCATTCATTTTATATTTTGTTTGTCCACTCATTAATCTTTTCAACCCCAGAGGGTTTATTGAGTCCATTCCCACATGCCCCCATTTTTAGGAAATTTCACATAAAAAGGTCATGTGAGCCCACAAAAATCCTATTCTTAACACAAAAAACTTTTAATTTTTAATTTTAGGTTGTTTTTTTGTTTTTGGAAATTAATCTACTTTATGAATTTTTATCATGATTTTGAAATGTCCTTTGATTCTTAAAACTTCTTGAACACTATATCCCTATGTACTGACATGTGTTTTGTACATAGAGGTACATTGCAATACATATAGGACGTGGTTTAAAACCACCTCTTGCCATCCCCTTTGGATGATTGGTATGCAAGGAATATATTGGATGATCAAGTAATGTTATAAATTGTCATGATGAAAGGGGGAAAGGAAGTCCCCACACCATTTTTTTGGACTCAATTCAAGTCTATAGAAAAAGGCAATGAAACTCAATCCCAATTTAAACTTGGGTACAAACAATCTGATGTTTCATTTCCTTGTAATTAACATTGAGGGCTTTGAGGAAAATAAACACTTGGAATCTCATTTCCTGCTCTATCTAAGGAAACACAATGAGGCCCGACAGGTGTCGTCAGTTAAGGATCAGCTTCTTACCTCATGAAGCTATCATTTTGTTGAAGTGGTATTGCTAAAGGATTCACACCAGGAAATAAAGTAGAAACACGAGGTAAAGTCCAGCCCCTGCTGGCAAATGATGGTGTGTTTTTTTGCAGACCCTCGCCTAAGTGTACCCTAAAACTGTGAAAATGGCGAGAGCTGGGGTTGCAATCATTGTTTTGCTATCATATTAAGTATAAAATCTGTAGGATATCAAAAAAGGTATGACATTGATACATTATTGTGAATCCGACAAACAATTTTAACCTATTTTTTTAACAGGGAACACTTACTAAAGGGGCTCTGACCTCCAGGGTCCACGGTTGGTGCTAGTCTTCAACACGGGTCCGTAGCTGAAAATTTTGGGAAACACCCGAATTTCATGATTGATGCAGGTGGAGATTATGATGATCTTCAAGCAGAAGTTAGCTTTAACCAGTTCAGCGCGCATCCCGTTTATTAATGGGATGCAGGCTTCCCCGTGCTGTGCGCATCCCGTTATATGACGTGATGGCAGCCCAAAATAATACCTTATTTTTCGAAGTGATCGCACGGCTGTACCGCTAGAGAAGTCAGCCTCATCGCATATCAAAATGATCAGAAAAGAATGAACTACAGATGGCCTATTTTAACTTTGTTTGTCCGATAAAAAAATAGAAACACTACGAGCTCGAAATTGGTGAAGACCTGTAAACGCTGATCCAAAATGGCGCCGTCCGTGTGATCAAACAGCAATCTTCGCTGATGAAACCGAACATTCGAGATGAATTCTACGCAAAATCACAATGATTTTGATTACCACATTGATCAAGTCGTTGGTGAAATTAGAAGATCGTTTTGATGAAGTATCTGACATGTAATAGGTAAAAATTGATGAAATAGAGGTGGAATCAGATGCTGATTTCAAGTAAGTGTGGATGTTATCGTGTTCGAACGTGTCAAGCATGATAGACGTGTGTCAGAACCTATGTGCAACGGCGTACTGCACGCCACTTTCTCAGCCTGGAAGTTGTAGGCCTAAAGATAATTTGATTTTCACATTTTTTTTACCTTTCAACAGTTTTTGTGCATCAAACTAAATATAGTAAATGAAAAAATTGTTTTGATCATGTTGTTTGTACAAGGTACATCATGTTCACTCATACATATATTTCAATACGCTTACATGCTACAACCGTACAACAAGACTTGTATGCAGGTTATGCACCAATGCAGTACTGGCTTGTGTGTGAGTGGGGTGTGAGTGCATGACCTTCAGTGACTCAGCACTGGGCTGTACAACCCTATAATGCTTGTAGCACGCGACTGGTTAGGTCTGAGATGTTCCCATTTAGAAAAAATGACATTTTCATGTTGCCGCATTTTGTACGGAACGAATGGGCTCAATAAATATATTACCATTGTAGAAACCCAATCTTTTGCCAAATTTGGCACCCTACTTGGGAGAGTGTTCCACGAGAGGGTGGAGAAGGGGAAAGGGAGGGGAGATCCAACATTTTGTTGTTTCTATCTACAAAGTAATTTGTTTGACCTGCTTTTCCTAATTGTCTACTTCACAACCCCCAAAGAAGGGGCACTTCAGTTGTTCCAGGTATGGGACTATGCCTCCCATGTCCAATATGCAGCACTCTTTATCTCACCCATTCCCCATACAACCTGAAATACATACATATGGGCGTGTCTATCTACCGATCGGAGCGCCTTACAGACCAATGATCAAGGCATGAAAAAACTACAAGTGAAATACACAGACAAAAGAAATCATTGGTTAGCACTGAAAAAAGTTAGGTTAAAACATCTTTTTGAAGACAAGGGAGAGTTTTGCTTAGTAGAGTTAAACATGAGTGGTGTTCCATGAGTGTGGTCCTGCAACTGAAATTGAGTTGTCACCAAAAGAGCTAATGGTTTTTGGAACACAAGGCTAGTGTGTTTGAACGGAATCTGCGACTTGTGGCGGAATATTTTGCTACTAGACAAGTCTCAGGAAGTTAGTGAAGAGCAACATCATTTACTAGACAAGGAGTTTAAAATTGATATGTTCACGTACAGAAGCCAATAGAGTCATGAACCGTCCTTGCCCATTATAATAATGCCAAGGTTATAAATTACAGATATGACAACACATAACCAACTTTAATAGATAAGTTAGACATTGATTTGAGAAATGCTATGGAGAACCAACAGTCATGACATCTCTTCTGTCCATATCAATTTTAGTTTTTTACATCCAGTTTTAAGTTACAATATGCAATTTTCAAGTTTAAGGGAAAGAGAAGCGATTGGCTAATCCGAAACAATCGCAAAATCATAAAACTTCATATATTTTTTGTATTTTGTTACTGGCATGTCTAATGCGAACATAACCTGGAAGTGGTTGGCTTTGAAATCCGTGTATTAAACACAAGGCATTAGTTTTTATCTGATTCTGCATTTCCTATACTGCTGTGCATATCAAAATTCTGAACTTGACATCAAAAAAGCCTTTCCCGGTGAATATCCCAGATTTTAAGCGTGATATTGTGCACCATGATCGATACAGTGGCCTCAAACATAAACATTATTGATCTTTTGTTATGCTGTACCGGTGTAAACCACAATCAGCTGTTTTAGTGTAATTTTGAGATGCCATCGCTGTATGGTCTATTTCCGGGAGAGGGTATGACAAATTTCCTCAAGTACTTCATTTTTTCACTATTTGGGTGGTTTGTTTCTACATTAAAGCAATTATCTGGAATTGTACACACTTATCCCTGATTTATAAGTTAAAAAATGTCATTTCTTCGTGCTCTCACATATCGCTGCTGATCCCTTTTAGTTCATTGACAATAGTCCCCTGGTGTTTGGGGTAAAAATAATGCATAATTTATGTGTTATCTGCATGATGAATGCTAACTTAGGTTTGCAGATAATTGCTCCTATAGGACGGATATAGGCAGTAAAACTAAGTGGCCCCCATTTTAGACCCCTGGGGCAGGCCACAGTTGAGAGAAACATTTTTGGAGTATTTGTCATCAATGAGCACTGGCCTGTGTCTATTGACAACCCTCATGATAACACCAAGATCCCAGGGGTGAACCAGATGTAGGAAGCTTGGTCTAAGCCTGTGAATGAGAATGTTATGGTCATTTGGTATCAAATGCTGCTGTAAGATTGAGCATCGGCAGAAAATGCCATCCTGTTCTTAACAAGTGTTCATGGAAAAGGTCACCTTTTACCTTTAGTAGTGCTGTGGAAACAAAAATTATTGGAAAGTAAGATTCGAATTTAAAGCCAGTATTATGCAGAACATGTTAGTCGTGAATTTTCCCCCCCCTATTTTTTTTTTCTTGAACCCCAATTTGCCCCTAGCCAGAAGAAAAATGAGGATTTTTTGACAACAATCAGCAATCAGCATTTGAACCAAATCACAAAATTTTTTGCAAAAAAAAATCATCAAGTTTGAGGCAAAAAATTGTCAAAAATTTTCAAATTTCCTCCAAAGTCACTTTTGCCCACATAATTTATACTCCCCCCATTTCCCCCCAGAAAATAAGTCTTAACACCCCCACTGACAGCAACATTAGCAAAGTGGCACAAAGAGGCACAATATGGTTCACATTGGGATAAATTGTTTGTGTGCATGTTTTCTGTCATGCCTTTGGGTTTTTTTTAATGTCAGGGTGCATTTATTCCTCCTTCCAATGTAATAGACAAGCTATGCAAAATATTATGATATTGATCAAATTTGTGACTTGTTAA
>JAMKCH010041789.1:0-13024 GCA_023653785.1 Ophioderma brevispina
AGAATAATGAATTCATGCCGGTGCGGACTTAATTATAGTATTATTAGTCCGGTGTACTCACAGACCGGCTAACGAACCTAAGATACGGCACTCAATTAGTTTTGACTCTTCACGAACATTAGTTTCACACGCTTTTAATTCGTTATCGTCTATGGTGCCCGGACTAATGGCTCCCGCCGGACTAGAGTTGCTTTCACACCATCTCACTCAACCTCTCACACACCCAAAGACTCCAATTTTTGTACCTTCTCTGTCATCACTTACCCCCTGGTTTGAAAGCGTCAGCCTTACACTCATACGCCCGTTTCATACGTGAGTGTGGTCGTCCCCGTGAAAAGGTTTCCATTCTACTACAGCTCCTAACCTCAATCATGGTCCAAAATAAGTTCCAGAGGGCATATTAACTTCCGAAAAAAAACCCTTCTTTTGCTAAACTTTCGATTCACAAGCTCCCAAGTCTGGGACTTCACATGGCACATCATCTCCAACCAAACCAAAAGTGAAGTGACCCCCCCCCCAGGTGGTGGGCCACAAGTATTAGTGGCTGCTTCAACACTTCTGAAATATGATTTTTTTTATATTTCAATAATTTCAGTATTTTTTTTATTGCCATTGTGTCACTTCTAAGTTATGCTAGTCCATGGGGATTTCAATGTTCCTATCCATCAAATAAGCACCTTTCTAGTGCAGCGCTTCACACTCATCATAAATTTGGCAGCTTTATATACACTAGTCTCAACTCCATGGCACAGTTCAAAAGCTTCAAAACTCACTACTGTAAATTTTCAAAAAGATTTAAAAATCTGCAGTTAGGTATGAGTCATGATACCCAAATGCAGGTCATTTTCCGGTGTTCATCATACAGGTAGCAGGAAGTCATTGTAATTGGTGCCCCTGGAATGAATGCTATATGGAAGGCTGTTTTGTATGCACACACAATTAGCAATCAGTTTAAAGATAACAACCATTTTCGGTAACTTTAGATATTTCTTTGAAATTCCCGAGCTAAAACTTGGTTGCGTCGAAGTGTTGAACATAGTGTTTTTATTAAGGTTTGTGTAAACACAATACGATTTTGACAGAATAAGATTAAGTATAACAAAGATGTTTGTTTGCCGTACCAACCCGCCCTTTTAAAACACTTCTTTTTTAAAAAAAAAATAGATACAAGAAAATTCCGACCAAACCCACCTGTCTCTTTTCTTCCACTTCCACCAAATTTCATCACACATTTCTTCAACCAATTCCGTTGATTTTTTTTCTTGATAGAAAACATGGAGAGCAAGGGAAAACAGAAAGTGAATCATAAAAGTGTTTACGTTTAAAGTTTGAATTTTTTAAATTTTGAAAAAAAGCGCCAATTTTTTAGTAATTTTAACATTATTTTGTCAACGCTCCAAAAAACAAACACAGAGCCTGGGCACCGACCGACCCTGCTTCTTTCTTAGTTTACGGCAGAACAAACATATGCTTACCTTGCAAGGATATTGAAATAAGTGTGTTGATCTTGCATGAAGCTACGTTACTGTTATTTCAATGGTTATTGTTCAAAGTAAACTTTGTTAGTAGCTGTTATGATAGGAAAACGTTCGCACTTTATGCGTTTTGTAAATGGAGACGATTCAGCAATTGCCATTTAAAAAATAACTAAGTGTAGCGGTAATTTTTATTTCGAATTAATTCAAAACATGACCGTCAGAAATTAATCCATTTCGTAGATGATACCTTAAGCATTGAAGGAGATCTTACAATTTCATTTCAATGATCATTGTATTAGACAGAAACATTAATGATTTAATGTCCTCGACATTCACCATTTAGAGCAGTCGCATTGATTGTGTACCGTACGTTATGATGTTAATGTAACATACGTTGCATAATTGTCCTTCATGTCCATTCATGTAAATATGATCATTCATTAATTAATATCCATGTGAAGCCAGCCTACAAATACATCATTTGAAAGCAACAGAATACCTACTTAAGGGTAGAATATCATAAAAATACAAGAAACGAAAAAAAGTCTTGTGTATTAATTTGACTAAATGTTCAACTTAGATTTAAAGTTCCCAAATAATTTTCATTTCACATGGAATAGTATTTACTACCTAGAAATCAAAACTTACATAAAGACCGTATTATAAAGCACCTCGAGGTATTACAGTCCTACTTTTGTGAGTGAAATCTCATTATATTGTTTTAAATCACATGATAAACGTAAGTTACATATGAAAATGCAAGACTAAAGTTGAAGGTTTGTGAATTAAACGTTCGCAAGATAACATTTTGATATTTTTCAAAAAAAGAAACTTGAGGTACTGTCTTTCATTTATGATAATATAACGTTTGTTTTGTTGAATTTCATTTTTTTCAATTTTGTCCATTTTTCCACTTGCTCCGATTTAATGAATGGTTTTGCTGTTCAAGCTAGTTTATCTCATTTTAAAAATCATTTGACTAATTCTCCCATTTTGGCGCCCAAAGTGGTATGCAGACGACTGTTTTGGTGTTTAACTTACTGCAGTTCATTCCCACTTCCCCCTGAATAATACGGACCTCAGGCTAATTCAACATAGTAGTAAAAGTATAGCCACTTAGACTAAATTTACAACATGGCCCGGCTATGGTAAAACTAATTCAGACTAAATCCAACATACATTTTGCGCCAAGTTTATTCGGACACCGTGGTGTACAGATAGTTATCTTTATCATAACCAAAGAGGTAAGATTACAGGTAAGTATAATGTCCTTTCCTATGAACACGAAATAATTCAGTATACCCACTACACATATATCGAAAATATCGCCAAAATAATCCCGATTCACTCAAACTATCGGCGCATCCTTATAATGAATTAATTGCTTAAACACGCGGTGTATCATCAAACTCTCGATATTTTTTAGTAGTGGAAGGACTCATTTTTATACTCCATATATGGTCATTTTGGAATACTGCCTCAGTTTGAAATTGGGGTAATAACAAAATTATGTAACTCAAGGATCAAACAGCCCGTGTCCCTCGCGGTCAGCAGTTGCAATCACTATACAGTTTTGGTTATATCTTAGTTTTTATCTTTATCTAAAGAATGGTAGATGTATGCTTCACACATTGCCCGGGATTTTTATTTTTGTAATTCTATGTGAGCAGAGCTGTAATTATTCTACTAACTGTCGTCTTTGAAGCCGAAAGTGGCTGGGAATCAAAATAGGATTCCAAATTGTGGACAAGGATAGAAATTAGTGGTGATTATCTTGGACTGATATACTGTGGAATATTAATGTCGTCAGGGACTTATGTAACCTTGTCGTCTTGAACTGCTGGCAAATTACCCTTCAGGACTGAGACGATTCCTTGGAATCATGATTACCACCTGAAGATTTATAAAGCGTGACTTGGCATGCTGTCATTTTGAATTCTCGCTGTGAGGACATATCATCGTTGAACTGGCAACGCTTCTTGTGGAGATTAGAGTACATTCTTTTTTACATTAGTCTAAATTTAAATATTGTGTGTAATTTTAATGTAATGTTGTTTTGGACATACCAAATTCTTGCACCAATTACATCATTAAATCGGTTTATTAATTTAGCTCACTTGTGCACAAGGCTCGTTTATTTGTGTTTGAAAGGTTTTCTGACCTTGACGTCTCGAGACGTCATAACACCATGTTTTATCTGATTCTTTCTCGGGCAAAACAACTGCTAAAGGTAAGGAAATTTCGGAGAGGATCTCCCAGGAAAAGATCAAAATCTGGCATACTTTAATTGACTCCACCTATATGACCCATAACAGCAAGAAAGCATGTGGTCTACCATCCGAAAGCTCCGAGGGGATCCAACAGAACTTCCACAGCAGCCAAATGTCACACCCAACCAAGTTGCCCATCAAATGCTTTTAAATGGCAAGTGCAGCTAGAAGTCCAAGAAGATCAAACTAGACCGTAAGAGGTTTAGTGGCGACCCTGGTTTCACTCGCCCCTTCAACATGGGCGAATTGGAATCCGGTATTGCTAAACTTCAACCAGGAAAAGCAGTAGGCCTTGACAACATCTCAACTGAGCAGCTGAAAAACTTCGGCCCAGTAGCAAATGAATGGTTCTTGAGCTCTACAATTGCTGCCTTATTTTCCACAGGTTCCCAAAGATCTGGAGGAGAGCACATGTTATGGCACTCCTAAAGCCTGGGGAAGATCCGTCCAATCCCAATAGCTATAGACCAATATCACTCCTCAGCCATACCTACAAGCTCTTTGAACGTCTCCTGCTCAACCGTATTGCACCTGAGATAGATGAACTCCTCATACCAGAACAAGCAGGTTTCCGGCCAATCAAATCAACAACAAGCCAAGTACTCAACCTAACTCAACACATTGAGGATGGTTTCGAGAGGGGTATGGTAACCGGAGTTGTGTTCTTTGACCTATCAGCAGCCTACGACACTGTTAATCACAGATGCCTACTCCATAAGATTCTGGAAATCACCAAGGACATCTGCTTGACTGAGTTTATCAAAGGATTGCTGGCAAACAGGATGTTCTTTGTTCAGCTAGGAGCAAAGAAGAGGCGATGGCGTAGGCTCAAGAATGGACTACCACAAGGGAACGTGCTTGCGCCTCTCCTGTTCAACATCTATACCAACGACCAACCTAGGAGTACATGAACCTGTCGTTTTATTTATGCAAACGATCTTGGAATTAGCGCACAAGATGCAGATTTCACAGTTGTTGAAGAGAGACTCTCCAAAGCTTTGGACGAAGTCTCTCCTTATTATGAGGAAAACCACCTACGTGCAAATCCATCCAAGACACAGGTGTGTGCTTTCCATCTACGCACCGTGAAGCCACAAAACGTCAGCTTAACAGCATATTGGTCTGGAACACCAATGGAGCACTGGGATAACCCTCTCTACCACAGAAGTTTACTTGGACGCACTCACTCTCTTATAAGACCCACATTGAGAAGACGAAGAGTTAAAGTATGTTCACGCAATAACATCTTGAACAAAACTCACTGGCACTAATGTGGTGCTCGCCACATACCCTAAAATCGGACCGGAACATCCCTGCTCGTACTCACGTGCAGAGTATGCTTGCGCTGTATGGGAAAAAATCAAACCCATGCTAAGAAGCTTGGATCAGCATTAAATGCTTCCTGCCGCCTTATCACCGGATGCCCTCACGTCCGAAATCAAGGAAAACTTATACATCCTATGCCTAGCAGGAATTGCTCCACCAGGCGTCCGTCGTAGCGTAGCAAGCATGCAGAGCGTAGCTGCCAAGATCTAATGTGAAGCACCTTTGTTGGACAGAACCTGGCCCAACCGCCTCAAATCCAGACGAGAGTTTCTAAGCAAAGTCCAACCTCTTGAAACAGTCTCTAGGAGCTTAAGAGAGTCGGATTGTGGAAAGAAAGACCGTGCCATCAACCAAGTAGCACTCTATTGGTTATTGAACCTGCGTGAGCATCTCCCACTGAACGACTACTCATCGGCTGAACATGCGCGATGCCTCAAACAGATTGAGAACCAGAATCAGAATTGGCCGATCTAAGGTTCCTTGCAGAAGTGGGGGCTGTAATTGGAAGCAGCATTAGACAATACATGTTGCGCTGTCGGAACAGCCCACCACCACAACATATATTGGAACATATATGGTCTGCCCACTGATGGAGCAACAATGCACAGACCAGGACCTTGCGGAATTCAGTGAAGCAACAAGACGTTGTACCATCTCTGGCTGGATCATATTTGAGAAACACCACTGGTTTGGACACGATACAGAGAAGAAGACAGTTTTGCTGATATGCAAAACTTTATGACGTAATTATGAGGTAGGGCTAGGCATGTTGGTTACTTATTTTGGTATGAGTGAGAAAGGAAGAAGACAAAGATATCATTAGAGCCAAAATTTCAAGTTGCCTGTTTTTTCCACTGTTGTGCTAGGCATGTTGGTACTTCTTTACCGAAACGGGGTTGCCACTCCCATATCCATCACTTTGGGATCACCCGTATCTTACCCTACACTCCGGTGGATGTTGTTTGGATGAAAAAGGAGCGGAAATGCTTAATTGACAATATTATTAAATATTTGTCACAAACAGGTTTTAGTTAAGCCCAGCTCCCCTCCAACCACCTGAAAAATCTGAAGGGTGGCAAACACCCCTTCGGTAGCGACGGGGTTAAAGTCATGTGCACATAATACCATAGTGGCCTGAGTACGGGGTGAAATGGTAGAGGACAAATCAAGTATAGGACCACAGTAGTGAACTGTTAAACATGTCTAAAAACTGGCCACGTCCATTAAAGCATGCGAGGGCATGGTATTTGGTCATGAATAGGGCTGAAGCCACCACTGAAGCAATAGAAATGAAGTATTCCCTTGCTGCTTAATCTGCGTGGTCGGGCAGGCCACAAGCATAGAATGGCATGACCTAAGGCATGACTGGGCTGCAAGGACAATGATTTGACTAGAGATAATGTGGAGAAATGTTCCCTGGGGAATGGAATTAGATCACTGTACCAGTTACAAACCTTCATTATATTTCCATGCACGTTCTAAAAGAAATTCTTTGTTCTAAAGGCATGATTACGACATACTTGACCTTAACCATTTATAAACTTGGAATCTTAAGCCACAAGTTTGAAAAAGGAAACAGAGGCGGTTATCTTCTGGCGCGTATTGAATTCATTCCTTTTTTCGTGCGCCGTTCATCATGTCCAATGCTTGAGCTAAAGATGAGAACAGAGGTAGGTTCCACTCATCCTCATTGAATGGATTTGACAGAGTCCCTTCCATCATTCGACTGCCCCCACCGCGTTATCATGTTAATATTGAGCTAATACATACAAGACAAAAATGACTCACATAATCCTAATTGATATAAGGTGAAAACACTAACCCCCACCAACCCACATACACAGAGAAAAATGTTATGTAAACAACATGCACCAGCTGGAAAATAGACCTCTCTAAGATTAAATAAACATTTTACCGAAGTAAGGAAATTGCACATAAATCTGTTTTCTATAGTTTATGTATTTTTTTTCTGTGTACACATTGAAATTTGCCGAGAAAAGTTTTGATTCCAATTTCAGGTGAACGTTTCAGAGAAAAATGCTCTTAAATATTTCTCAGTAGCAAATATCGGACCTCTGCATCCTCTGTTTTCGTCCTTATGGAAATATAACTACAGCCCTTGTAACCAGTGGGGGAGAATTTCAAAAGCCGAAAACAAACCAATTTCAAAGCCACAAACCCCCCAAAATGGGCACAGGGAGTCAAAATCGTTTTTGCGATTGAAGCACGCAAAAAAAGGGTGTATTTTAATGTATGCTATTTGTCGAAAAGGTTAAAATTCGGTAGAAAAATGTCCACTTTTACCAATTCACCTCCCCGTTGGGGGAGGGGGCAATTTTGGGACAAAGATCCCTTTTGAAAAAAATCCCCCTCCACTAAAAAAATCCTGGTTACGGGCCTGACTACAGTATTAGAACCCTACATCTTCAGAAAGTAATCATCGCCTTCCCTTTAACAGAAACAAGACGGACACGTATGTGTATTGTAAGTGCAGGAGATACACGTGCTCCGGTTTTCCACTTTTTTTGCATATCAAACATGAACTTACATGGTCCTCACCACTAAATAATGCATCTAGCAGCCGACGTAGATCAATTATTCATGTTGAAATGTCCTGTTGAAATCGAGCCTGTGGGTGTAGGCTGAATGTTAGTAATCAAAATGTGACCAAAACGTGGTGTTTTTGGCTGACCCTGTGAGCTAATCATAACGCTGAGGTTATCTGGAGACTGGCCAGGGCCAGAGAAAACCACTACATGCTATTTTGCTAAAACATGTGTACCTTTTTATGCAGGGACTATCTGATAATAGGCTAGGAAATAGTTACACATTTTGTGGGCGCTAAATCATAATGTCCTACTGTTAGTTTTTTTTCTTAAAAGTGTACTGGTCAACCCTAGCAAATTTTGTGTTTACATAAGTGAGATAATGATAAGCTTCAAAGAAAATACTAGGTTCATGCAACCAGTGACTTCATAGTTGACAAAATGGCATAACCCTGCATATTCTTTGAACTTATTGAATGTTGTTTTGATGAAAGCTCTGCATATCGTGCCGATTGATGAAAGCTAATAACACTAATACTTATCTATGCGAGTCATAATTGTATTAAGCTAAAATTCTTCTCGCTAGGGATCCCGTTCTTGTGCAATTCCTGAAACAATTGCATCAAGTGGAAGTTCGCATTTTTTTTTTTTAGTTTTTATAATATTAGTTTGCCCTGTATGGTTGGAATCTAATATCAGAAATTCTCAAGAGGCAGAATCTGACAAAAATGCAAACTTCCTTAAATAAATATAGATCGAAATATTATAACATACCTGTTGACTTAGTAAGCCAATATTGCAATAGCGATACCAACATTTTACATTGAAATCCCCGGTCGATTAAACCGTTGGTAAATGTTTGATGTGTTTCCTGAGATATATGTCTAAAGGGAAAGAAGGCATACATCATTCAACGACCTGTGTGTACCTCGGCCTAATTGTGACGATTTAAAGGCTAGCCGTTTTCATGATGAAGACCAAATTTAATTTTGTCAATTCAATTCAGGACTGCATAGTGTGTAATGAATGTTCCTAAAATGAAGTACACTTGATGGACAAAGCGTGCATCGACGTTGTTGGTTCTATTATATAGCGGAAATGAGATGTTGACCAAGATGAGATGTTGACCAAGAGTACAAAAATTGACAACTTCGTCGTCACCGGGAAAATTATATTACCACCTGGAATGAAAACGAAAAAGATGTAATTTATCATACTCAGGGCCGTAGCCAGGGGTGGCGGAGGTGCAACGCACCCCCCCCCCCAATGACAAAGGTCCGCTTTACCCTGTTGAAGGTCCGCTTTTTAATGTTGAAGTTTGCCGCTTGTCTAAAAGCTGTTGTTTTTAATGTTGTTATTATTTGGAAAACGATCTGTCAATGCACTGGTCAACTGGTCCATACTACTGAAAAAAAAAAAAAAAAAAAAAAAAGCCCCCCCCCCCCCCGCTCTTCAGAACTTGAATGCGACGGTAACAAAAAATGGTGGAAAAAGGTCCACTTCTGGCAAATCCGCATCCCCTCCCCCAAATAAATTCCTGGCTGCAGGCCTGATCATACTTTTTGCCATCATTTATCAGAAAGGTGTGGGGTTTTATTTCAACTTGTCTCATTCGACCTTGATGTTTGTTACTCGTTGAAACGATGTGAGGCTTCTCTGCAGCCATTTTGGAGAAAGAGTGAAACGGGTCTACTTAGTTACCTTCCTATGCGGCCTTATTTTCCTTTCCCTACCATGTCTCAACGACAACAGCAATGGCATTCTATTTACAACGACGACTATGTTATGGAACATGTTTTGAAAATGTGTTTGTCTGGTTGAATAACGTACGTCTAAGGGTCTGGGATAAGGCTTCAAACACCTAATAAATATACGCTTGACTCAAACAAAATGTAATTGTTAAAGGGGCAAAATGGCATGAAAAAATACTCAGACATAATGAAATAAACTCTTACTAAAATCATTTCCACAATTTTGAAAACAATTTGGATGTTTAGATTCTGCAAAAGCAGTAAAAACAACAAGAGTTGCAATTTCTGCCACGGAAAATCAAGGTGTTGTCATCCCTGCCAGACGTCGCGGTGTATCCAGCATGTTTTGTCACACAATTCAAAAGCATTCAGACTGGGATTCAGACATTGTGCTTCAGGCTTGTTGTAAGATATTGATACTGACAGTGAAAGGAGGGTTAGCCGGGATTAGCACATATACAATTGCAATGGTCTGTGAGCTGATGACTGCATGGTTTCAAGTTTGATAACATGCTGACTGTAATGTCAGCATCCTTTGGCTGAGACATGAAGCTTACAATGACGATAATATTAGTTACTCCTATTTTTACAAAATGTAAACGCCCAACTCGTTTTCAAAGTTGTGGAAGTGATTTCAGTAAGAGTCAATTTCTTTATGTCTGAATATTTGTTCATGCCATTGTGTCCCTTTAATTTAAATAACAAGGATATATCTGTCCTATTTTTACCGCGCCATCATACGAACAAAATTGTCCACGGATAGACAAAATTCAGAATACCATAAGCCCGCGACTCCGAGAGATGGTAATCTGCAGTACCAGTTGTTCATACCACAGACACTGAGAGGGTCTAATGCTTTCCCATTTCGTCGGCCGCATCACATACAGTGTGTCTCAAAAAAATTGTGCTGTGATTCTCAGCACGTGTGCCCTCTTTGGAATCACTCAACCGTGCAATTTTTGTTCTAGCATAGTCAGTTATCTTCTTTTCCTGCAAAAAATAGAAACTTCCATCAACACCGTATGCAAATATCGGCAATTATGCAAGATCATGCTTTTTCAACCTCTGCCAATGGGATTTACACAGTTAAGAAGTGAAGGGAAAAAAATGGGCTGAGCATTCAGCCAATAGCTCTCTAACCATAAATCGTATACAACATAAGTGTACACAGTGGGTCCTTGCGACAAGATAAGCTATTTGGTATGCCTTTCAGTAAAATTGAAGCATTGTTATAGTTGACCAATCGTACAGGCCAAAACGCAGAATTTATTTGGGTGTTTGTGAAATATGGACAGTGGACATTTTCCGGTGCGGGGTCTCCGCTTGTGTAGACATTTGCGTACAAGTGGACCTACCTCTCTCCCAAATTGTCCTTTTGGGCTTTTTGAACACTTCCTCACCAGAAGAAAACTTTTGTCAAATTTCATCTTAATTAAGACATGTTTTCAAAGAAATCAGTAAAAAAGTGGTCCATTTGGATTTGAGAGTATCATCGCAAGCCCAACGTACGAGCCTGCCTAGATGACCTTTCATGACCTCTACTTCACTCAAGCTACCCTGCCAGAGTGTCCACAGTGAAGTAATGATCCCTAGTGAAGACGCCTCTTTCCCCAAGTTGTACCAGCAACTACAATTTTGGGGGAAAGACAGACATGCGCATGCTAGGGGTTTCTTACACACCGGCTTACACATAAAAGCATGATGGACATTCTGGAGGGGTAGATGAAGTGGTATAGGGTCATTTAAGTGAAATTTGGATCATGAAAGGTCATAGGGTATTAATTAAAGAAATGCTTCCATTTTGTAGGGATAAAAAGCATTCGGGATTGTTTGTCTGGTCATAAGGATTCATAAAATGCATACTTTAATGATGCTCTCCATACGATTTATGGTTAGAGGTAAAATGCTCAGCCCAAGTTTTATCCTCTCACTCCTTAACTGTGTAAATCCCATTGGCAGAAGTTGAAATGGTATGATCTTGCATAACTGCCTATATCTGCATAAGGTGTTGATGGAAGTTTCTACTTTTTGCAGGAAGAGAAGATAACTGACTATGCTACATGTTGGCAACACAATTTCCACGGTTGAGTGATCCCAAAGAGGGCGCAAGTCCTGACAATCACAGCACAATTTTTTTAAGACACACTGTACTGTCGCATTTCACATTTTTTAGGTTTTTGCGAAATTTCGCCTAATAACTAAGTTCATCGAGTTCTTGACATCCACAAAGTTTCAAAATGTGAGGATGCCTAATTAATTAGTTTATAATTAAAGATTTTGTCGTTTTCAAAATCATCATATCCGAATTTCACATAGTGTCGTATTTTAAAATCGCCATTCATTACACGTGTTTGATATAGCGTTGTATTTTACCGATCCCAAAGTAAACGATTTCACAAACAGACATATTTTGACGTATTTCCATCGTTCTTTCGTAAAAAAAAAGTTTCACATAGTCATCTATTTTACGTACATTGAAAAATAATGGGGTAATATGCGTCGTATTTTGCAATATACATTATATGTGATTTCACGTACAGACTTACAACTTTGTAGCCTAATTAAGATAATATAATTGCACTTTTAGTTGGATTAATGGTTTATATTTGAATTTAAAATGTTTTCTTCAAAACAGTAAAGTCTAGATCTTTCTTTTATGCTTATGTTTACCGTATAAACATGAAATGTCGCAGTAGATTTTGAATTACGATTTTCTCGAAAAACGTTGCTTAAAATACGACAGTATGTGAGGTGCACAACGATTTGAAGAGATAGAGAGAGATAGAGAGAGAGAGCGAGAGAAGAATGCGTTGTCATCAGACTATACAAGAGCCAATAAGAGGACTGTGATTTTATACACTGGACTAAAGCCCCTATTACTTAAAATAAACATTATTTTCTCACCATAAGCCATCAAATGTACACTCAAAGAATTTACCCAATATGGTTGTCAAATTCTAAGCTTCCATCTAATTACACATACTTGTAGAAACTCTGGATTTTCTTAAAACAAGTTCCAAGAAAGAGAAGCCTCACCGAAGCACCATTGAACATAACGTCAACTCACGGATTATCTGACAGCCTGTCCTTGAAACTTTTATGAAATAAATGCCTAGTTAAACATGAATACGAATAACATTGTAAATTATTTGAACAAACCGAAATGGTGTAGGGTTTCGGAAGTATCAATAAATTTATTGTACAGAAGTTGATATCCTTCTGCTAGGCTATCATCCGTTCGCGCGTTGCTCTACCCTATCAATAGGGTATTCAACTTTCAGCAATAAAAACAATAGCCTGAAATCATTAGCAGAGCATGTTCAATGCAGACCGCACTTCTTTAACAAAGAAAATAATGTAAAATATTTTATGTTCTATTCTGTTATCCTCCACAAGGACCTGGCGGTCAAATGTAATAATGTATTTTTAAATTAATTTATTGAGGAAAATTAAATTGACAGCTCACACCGGAAAGCCTTTGTATGGTGGTACATATCTAAGGAAATTACATGATGTTGTATCCCTGTTACTATCGTTATTACGTTAGTCACTAGGAACTGTTGGACCTATTAATATTTTGAATGATATGGTAATATAATGATAAAGAATGACCCTTTTTCACAACTTCTGCTTTCAAAATACAGTTTATTCAT